>BDMB01000209.1:47035-61042 GCA_016859785.1 Macrotyloma uniflorum
CTTGACTCAAGAAATTTACGTTTTGAAGGCATCAATGAACTATGATGTATATGATACCTGCAACATGCTGAATGCAATCTTCTCAAAATCTTGCCAACGATTCTAGAATAATATGATTTTATGCAATCTTCTCAAAATCTTGCCAACGATTCTAGAATAATATGATTTTAAGCAGAAAAACTAGAAAATAAGAAATACAGTATGCATTAGTAACTAGGGAAGATGCATCTAGGTTCTCCCATTAGGATAACTTTCACATTTCATTCCTAATTTTGGATTTCCAACCAAACTGTCTGTAGAGGGAAACAAGGTTAAAGGGTTGTGTTCTATAGCATGGACGAGGGGACCAAAAGAAAAACAAAGAGAAGTAAAAATAAATCAAAATGTGTTGAATTATTAAAATAAATAAATAAAATATTATAAAAAAAATTCATATTTCTTTGTAAATAATATTTAAAATCAATAAAAAAATATAATTTTTTCACAAATTTATTATAAATTATTTATCATCATAAATTTATAAATAAAAGATTAGTAAAAAATTATTTTTTTATAGAAAATTCGTGAAAATTTTTTTACACACAAATTCATATAAAATTTATTCTAAATAAATCAAAGAATTTTTTTTTTTACCAATAAACTCATAAAAAATATTTCACAAATAAATGTATAAAAAATTTTCATAAAAATAAATATGTGAAAAATATTTAATAAATAATTTTTTTTTTTATAAAAATATCTGTAAAAATATTTTATGAATAAATAATTTTATTTTTATAATGAAAATTAATTATTATTATCTGCATCTTCAACATATAATAACTGATGTTAATAAAACATCTCTTGATGACATGCATTACGGTTATGATAAGTTAAATAACTTTCGTTAAAATTAAAGTTTTTTTATTGTATCAGTAATAATACATCTTTATATATCTACCCTCTTTTGAGATTAAAATGTTTTATTTTGATTTTTTTTTTAATCAGCATAAACAAATATATTTATAAAATTGGTACAAGAAGTACCTAAAACAATTACAAGTACATAATTGTAAAAAAATATGCTGAAAATTTAGCAATTAACAAGATAATTATTCCCATTACTGTTCAATGACTTAACCTACCCAATACAAGATAAAGGATTTATATGCTATTGAGCAAAAGTCCCAAAATTCTTGTTAATTCTATTGATGATCCACGACCAAGTTCTAACTTGAATTAAACCAAAAATCTCTTCAGCACTTACTTTTTCATTCCGAAATAGCACCTCATTTCTATGTAGCCAAATAGACCATACCACTCCAACCCAGAGTATATTCCATACACTCTTAAGATCTTTATTTCCCGTCATCCAACAATATTGAAGTAAATGTCTTTTTAGATTACTTGCCCTACATGTATTTATTCCAAACCACAAATAACATTTATCCCAAACAGCGCTAGCTACCTTACATTCAAAGAATAAATGTTCAACGTTTTCACTTTGCAGTCCACATAAATCACAATTGAGATTTGTCAATTGAATTCCTCTTTTTTCTAAGTTGTCCTTTGTTGCTATTCCTCCAATTGCCGTTCTCCAAACCAAATGTACTGCTTTAGGAATTGCTTTAATCTTCCATAACTTTGTGAAGAATTCTCTATCCTCCTCCTACAAGTCTTGGTTCTGTTGAAAACTCTCCCATATAAGATTATATACAGAATGTACAGAGTAACTTCCCAGCTCACCACTCTTCCATGACCATTTATCTTCGTCACCCTCTTTTGACTGCTGGGTTTTCAAATAAAACCTCTCGGCAAGTGTACCGACTTGAGGGTATCGAACACAGGAATTTGGAAAAATTATGCCTGTAGGGGTTTCATGTATTATCAAATTTGATGAATGGGGTTATAATATAAAATAAGAAATAATGTGATAAATTCAATTGCAATAAGGTGCATAAGAATTAGATTCTATTATAAACTCTTCAAAACTTAGAAACATCTTTATTTAAGCCTTTATTTTAATTATCAAAATAATGATAGCTTCCGTCAATTCCTTGATCGGAAACCCTAAAAATTCCCAAAACCCTTTAAATTCCTTTATAGAGTAATGGAAATTTGAGCAGTAAAGATGATTTTGTAAAACCCAATTACCCTAATTTCGTTCCTAAAATTAGGTAAATTGGGGGTTAGATTTGAGTTTAGAAAAAGTATAATGTTTCCACAAAAATACCTTTTCAAAAGATGGAAATAAAAAGTGCACAACCAAAACCTTTAAAATAAAGCCTTAAATAGATGCAGAAGATGAAGAATTACAAATATAATCCAATTCCTATACAAAAGGAGTACCTTAGCCACTCATGGTGGGTCGCTTCATAAGAAGATGACAAAAGATAAAACTCTAGACTCAATTGCCTCCGGAAGATCCGACCGCTTTCCCAAGCTAGACCCTTAAACCCTAGAACTCTTCTTGTTTTCTTCTCTGGAAGTGATGATTTGAAAGCTTCGTGGCTCCCTCTTTATGTAGGAAAATTCGGCCGAAGTTGGTTAAGAACCGCTCAGCGAAATAGGAATGCGCTGAGCGGACTGTAACAACACTACAACAGAATCGGGTTCTTGTAACGGCACTTTAGATAGCGGTTAAGAGAAACCGCTTTTAAAAATATATATTACATAGCGGTTTGTCTATAACTGCTCTCTAAAGTAACTTTTCATAGCGGTTTAGTAGAAACCGCTATCTAAAGTAAGTTATAATAGCGGTTGGGTAGGAACCGCTATCTAATGTCTTGCCTTTTAACAGCGGTTCCTACCCAACCGCTATTAAAAGTTACTTTAGATAGCGGTTTCTGCCTAACCGCTATCAGAAATGTAGTCTAGATAGCGGTCATTTGTTGAACCGCTATCTAAAGTCCTAATTTTTAAAAACCTAAGCCCCTTTCTTTAACCTCGCGCTCTCTCTGCACTCTCTGATAATCTGATAATCCTACATTGGTTCGTTGCTCTCGCGTTTTCCTTTCGCACCATCATTCGGACTCTCACACATAACAGGTTAGTCATTTTCTTGTCTCTTTCTTTCGATTACTTGGCTTTTTTATCATTATAATCATTATAAGAAATGTATGTTATTTGTTCGGTGGCTGATTGGTACAGAGGTGGATATGTATGAAAACCCCCTTTTTTTCAATGTTTGTTGTAAACTCGGCTCAGAGTATTTGATTTTGGTGGTTTATTTTATGTTTCCAATTATACCAAGGTTCTAGACTAGTGAAAATTTCATTGATTGTGCATGTATTTCGCGTGAGCTGTTGCCCTAGGTTTAATCAAAATGCGAAAGAGTTCCACATCAGGGACTTTGTTTGTTATGCTTTGTGTATGTGTTTGTGTATGTGGTTATAAAAGAAACCACATATCTCCCCCTGTTCCGGTCATGGAATAGATGAAATAAACCCCAAAATGGATTTTTGTTCAAGAATGAAATCTTATTGGAACTGTCCAGTTCACCCTTTGGAACCATATCACATTCTCGATATGATGCTTTGTTTGAAGGTGAGGAACGCTTTGAAATCTTATATTCATTCATAAAACACTTAAAACTTGATTTATAGGGTCTAGAGTACTAAACCCTAAACCCTAACCCTCAAACCCTAAACCCTAAACCCTAATAAATAAATAGAATTTATAGCTATTATTTATAGCCCCTTCATTATTAGGCAATAGTGAAAAAAAAAATTTGAACTTGATTTCATAAACTTACAAATAGCAATAAATAAATAGAATTTATAGATATTATTTATAGCCCCTTCATTCTTAGGCAATAGTCAAAAAAACTTTTTCAATTATGGATAGAAGAATACAAATTCAATACTTAATTTATTGCTATTTTAAGAATCTTATTTTTCAGTTTTTAAATCCCCTTTTTTTACCAAGTTCAATATTCATAAGATTAGTAAATATTTCTTTGCATACCAAGCACAACCAAGTGGGAGAGTTGGGAGTCCTATGGAGAAAAAAAAATCCAAAAAACAAAAAGGAACTAACAAATGTAATGTGACTCAAGGAAATATGGACCGAAGTTGGATGAAAGCCGGTCGTTTGAGCAAAGTATACGAAGATGGAGTGAAGGAGTTTATTCAATTTGCAATTGACCATAGTGATGAACGAAACCTTATTTCTTGTCCTTGTTGGTCTTGTTTGAATATGATGCTAGTAAATGTTGAAGAGTTGGAAGAACATCTAATGTGTAATGGAATTGATGATAAATATATAAACTGGACTAAACATGGTGAGATAGAAAGAGATATTTCGTCACTTAGGATGGATGTAAATACCTTTAACTCGGAGACATTAAATTCTGAGGAAACTGATCATGTTGAAGACATCCCCAATGTTATAGAAGAAGATCTTAGAGACTGTCCAAGGATGTTTGACAGATTAAAAGATGATGCAGAAACACCGTTGTACTCAGGATGCCCCAATTTCACAAGACTGAGTGCCGTTTTGAAGCTTTACAATTTAAAAGCCTCACATGGATGGAGTGATAAGGGTTTTACTGATCTGTTAATCTTATTAAATGACATGCTACCAGAAGACAATGTCCTACCTAGGAGGACATATGATGCAAAGAAAATCCTTGGTTCCATTGGTTTAACTCATGAAAAGATCCATGCATGTCCTAATGATTGTATTTTGTTTCGAAACGAGTATGAATCGTTTACAGAATGTCCAAAGTGTAAGGCGTCACGATATGTCAAGAAAAAATCTACACCAGCCAAGGTTATATGGTATTTTCCAATTATACCAAGGTTGAGAAGGTTTTTCCGCAGTCTTGAAACTGCAAAGCAGTTTAGTTGGCATTCCGAAGGTAGGATTATAGATGGTAAGCTTAGGCATCCAGCAGATTCGCCTCAGTGGAAAAGATTTGATGATGAATATGAAGACTTTGCAGCTGAAACAAGAAATATACGTTTTGCCTTAGCAACTGATGGAATGAATCCTCATGGAATGCAAAGTAGCACGCACAGTACATGGCCGGTGATTCTAATTGTATATAACTTACCTCCCTGGCTTTGCATGAAGCGAAAATATATGATGCTTTCATTGTTAATCTCTGGTCCTAAACAACCCGGTAAGTGCCTCTAGCATTTGCTTGTACATCAGGTAATAATAAATACCTAATTTCTATTTGCTTAGGTTGGTTTATGTTGATGTATATTGAACTTAATTCATTGTTGATCTTCAATTGTATTATAAGGTATTTGTGTGACGCCTACTTGCATGGTACTGATATTGAAAGTAGGTTCTTCATATCTCCATATGAGCTTGATGAGAGACTCAATGCCAACCCACATCAACATATAGCAGACATGTTGAAGCTTCATTTGGGTCAGGATCACTTGGTATTTGCTCCTTATAATGTCGGGTAAGTTATTCTTCTGTGATTGATCGATTACTTTTATATATTTATTTGCTCATTTAGATGTTTTAATTGTTATTTAAAATTGTGTTCAATAATTTTAATGAGCATTGGATTCTAATTGCCATCAATACTCGGGATGAGACATTGTATTATTTTGATCCATTACGCCGTCACTATAAGAACATAACACATATGATCAACCTTTTTAACAAGTAAGTAAACTCATATGACTGTTTCTCATGTCAATTGGATATACTGTAAGATATTTATATTAACTTGTTGCTATTTTAGTGCCCTACTTGCATATAGAGCTGAAAGGAAGCTTCGAACTCCCAAGACAAAGATGAATCAAACAAGATGGGTCAGTGTACAGGTATCAAGTGTACACCAATATATGTTATCATTCATACTTATTTGACTTGGTGGTTATTCTAATCTATCTTTATGTTTTTTTTGTTTATAAAGTGTCCTAAGCAAATGAACTCAGATGACTGTGGATATTATGTAGCCTTGTTCATTGGAGATGCACTGCAGTATGGACAAACTACTATTCCAGTTAATGTAAGAACCATTTTTGCATTATAGCTATGTTTATATCAAACAATAATGTATTATCATTATTTATCTAATTTAGTATTTAACTTTTGTAATTTTCTTTTCTATCTTATATTTGCAGTATTTTCCAGAATCTCGAATTGCTACCTTTCCGGATGTTAGAATTGAGCAGCTACAAAAGGAATGGTGTGCATATCTGTACCATACATTTTTGAAGGACAAAATCCGGACCATAGACTCTTAGAGATTTTTTAATTCATTTTTATTATTTGATGTATATGTAACCATTGTATTTTCATGTAAATTTTAGTTTTCATTGAGCAAATTTTGAATGATTTTGTTATTATTTGACAGAATATTGTATGTTGGCTGGGGATTTTGTTGAATAAATTACATTTATTCGTTTAAATTGTGGTCAATCAGGTACAAATCAGGTACAAATGATCAGAAAAAAATTTGGATTTCAAAATTTAAATAAATCTTTTTTTTTTTTACTTGGGACTTTTAGATAGCGGTTCATGGAACAGCTATCTAAACCCAATAAAAGAAAGCGGTTCCACAGTTAACCGCTATTAAAAGTATACTTTAGATAGCGGTTCATGACCGCTATCTAAAGTATACTTTTAATAGCGGTTCCACATGAACCGCTATCTAAAGTATACTTTTAATAGTGGTTAGTTAACCGTTATCTAAAGTCAGACTCTATAATAGCACCTCATTTAATAGCGTTTTTAACCGCTGTTATAAGCCATGCGAAACCGCTATCTAAAGGCTATTCTGTTGTAGTGCAAATTCAGTTGTACTTCGCTCAGTGCGAGAATCCACTGAGCGCGAGAACGCGCTTAGCGCTGGAGTCTGCTTAGCGCGAGCATCAGCTCAGCACAAGTATCTGCTTAGCGCGAATATCCGCTTGGCGCCTCTTCCTTTCTTCAGCTTTTTGTCACTTTTCAATTCTCTTCTTCTTCTTTAATGGTCTGCACTCAGATTACACAGAACTGGGGCTTTTGTAGTCATTTATCTCTATTTTTCCTTGGAAAGTGCTTTGAAATAATCTCCTTTTCATGAACATATAAACACTTAACAAACAACTCCCCTTTTTTGAACCTTGCTTGCCCTCAAGCAATACTTCATATCCAAGTGTATCAATCAACTTCAACTTTGCACGCCTGAAAACACTGACTCATCGTACATAATCGAGAATTCTCATCCTATCGCATAAGTATCCAAGATCACTACAAGTCTATGAAACAATCAACATAATTGAAGTGTAAACAGTGAATAGTGTACTTTAATCAGAATAATGAACATAATGCTCCTCCCACACTCAAGGGACCTGTTTCTCTCTTTTCAATCAAAACCTGTAAGTAAACCATCATTGTTACCTGTCTCAACTTCTTCATACTGATTAGACAAAGTTTGAATCAAAAGGTCTTTTTGGGCTTGTAATGAGGTTGGGCTATAAAAAAAATTCTGGTTTTACTAGGATCACACAAATTAAGTGTGTCAAGAAACTATGATAAGCACTACAATCCCCTTTGTTAATTGTCCTTCTTTCTCTCTCTCTCTCTCTTTTTTTTTTTTTTTTTTTTTTAAGAGAAAGATTTTTCATATTTCACATTGACCTTTCTAAGAAAGCCTTTTCTTCTATACCTTTATGTTTCCAAAATTTCCACTGTTTCACACTTAACATAGTTTCTTGTGAACACTCAAATGAAAAGGTAGGGAAACAATTTGTATATGTGGTTTACAGGGTAAAAACATTTGGTCGGGCTCAAAACAAGGATAAAAATTTCTCAAATTTTATAAGATTGGCTATTTAGCCCTAGTGTCTGATTTAGAGAACAAAAACATGCCTTTATCATATCCAAACTTTGCCCAATAGCACAATCAGCAAGACTCAAACAATAACAGTCACAAACTTGTAATGATATCACTCTCAATAGTGTTTAAGGTGCTCTTCTCACTGGGTTAGGCCGTTCTGATTAAGTCTTATTTCCACTGATTTTACTCCTCTCATGGTAACTGTCATACACTGCTCGCATTCACTTTTCAACATACACAAAATCATTAATCAAACAGAGAATTCTCAATCAAGCACAAAATCATCAAATGCGACTCAGACTGTCAGCAAATATATCATTATAAACATACAGACCATAGTTTCACTTTCTACATCTATTTAATCATCCTATACATAGATAGATGTAATAAGCAACCCTCCTACTCCTCATCTTCTGACATATCATGCTGCTCCTCCTCCCTTGGTGTCTGGAATGTTGGCCCTCCTGAAGCTGAAGTATCCATAACCCCAAAAAATGGAGGTTTGTCCCCAGGCCAAGCAAGTACCTGCTGGAACTGCTGTGGAGACATCCACAGACCGGGCTGATTCGAATACTGCTCCATATATTGCTGACGGAATGAGTCATTCAGGGTAATAAAGCCCCTATGATTAGAAGCTTGTTGATCATAGATGTGTTCCAAACGTCTCTCCATCTAATCAAAATGTCTATCAAAATAACCCTGCATTTCAGCAAAAGAAAAAGAGTCAGAAGTAGGAGGGGCTTCCCTCCGTGGCTGGGCAGTCTGTGGCTCTGGCATCGGATGACTGGTGGCGCCTGCAACTGTGCAATGGGACTCAATATAGGATGCATTGAGTGGCCGTCGTAGCTTCTGAACCAGATGGTCGGGAATCAAGATCCCGGAAGCTCTGCACAAACCATGAATGAGCCTTGGAAAGCCCAATGGTCATGTCACTCCAGTGGATGATGGCTTTGACAGGACGAACTTTAGGATCTCATATGATATGATGGTAGCAATATCGATATCCACCTCCGTCAAAATGCAATAGATTAACTTTGCCTTCTCCATGGTGACATCCGAGACATGAGTATTTGGTGCCACATTAACCAAAAGAAAGTTGACCCAGATTTGCATCAAGGTCGTCATACTGGCTCTGAGGATTCTCTGAGCCTTCCCCGTGCGCCCCACTTCATAGGTATGCCCTGGTAAACACAATGGGGCAGCATAGTCACCATCCGAGTAGCGTCGGCTTCCTATGATGCGGTGGTATCCATCTCGATCATCCTCGCCAAACTCAAAATCAATGCCAAGGTAGGCATCTATAGCATCTCTATCATATCGTACCATCTTGCCTCTGACCTTGGCCATGCGAGGCACATCATCCTCCCGAATGGGGTAGGCGTTAACATAGAACTCCTTCACTATCTCTGGATTAAATTGTCCAGCTGGAGAGGCTAAAACAGTCCATCGTCTGACCTGTAGCTGCTGTTGGAATTCTGGATATTCATCTGCCTCCAGCTCTACCCTCCTCTCACACAAGAATGTGCGACTCTCCAGCTCCAGGTACCTCTGGAATCTGCCCCTGGTAGAAAATCTCTTCCTGTCAAACTGTATATTGGTAGGAGTAGGACTGTTATCCGCAGTCTCATTATCTGAAGAGTCAGATCCTTGTTGATGAGAGGAAGTTGCACTTGCCTTTCTCTTCTTGTGAGCAACTATCTCGTGCACAGGTCTAGGTGGTGCCATCTGCAAAAATAAAAACTAGTGTAATAAAATAACTCAACCAAAATACTGACGCGCTGAGCGAAGAAAGCTCGTTCAGCTCCAAATATGCTGAGCGAATGTAATCCGCTGAGCATATATAATCCACTGAGCGAAGACGTGCACTCAGCGCAGGGATCTGCTGAGCAAAAATATAATTCCGCTCAGTGGATTTTTACAGATCCGCTGTCCCTGCAAAAATCCAGGTTAATTCTAAAAATCCAGTCAAACATCATGCGAAACTCAATGCTATCCTAGGTTACCATTTTTCACCGAACAATCTCTATAAATCATGCAAATCAATATGGGAAAAAAAATCTGGGAATGAAACCCTAAACCCTAACCCCATAAACAAAGTAAATCGGTGAAATGGTTACCTAAAACACAGTGAAGACAATGATCGAACGAAATTGTCTCAACAAGAAGCTATGAGTGTGTGGTCGGATCAAAGCAGAGTGGCGCTGAGCGAAATTTTGAGGGTTGTGAGCGATGCGTCTCTTAATTCTCATTTTAAAACTGAACCCGAAAAATCCGCTCAGCACAGGCAGGATCTGCTCAGCGAATTCTGACCCTGAGTTCTGCACTGAGCGCAGGAACGTGCGCTGAGCGCACTCTCTCCCTCAGCGTATACGCTGAGCGAAATCACTCCTTTGATCAGTGATAATGCGCTGAGCGAATGGTGTATCCGCTGAGCGCAAGAAAAATAAGAAAAATAAAAAAAAGAAAGGGAAAATGTTTAAACCCTAAACCCAACCAGCACTCATTTAATGTCATTAGCTTGACGCGGACCGTATAAGAATCGATCCAGCAAAAGAAAAATAGAAGAAGAAGAATACTGGGTTGCCTCCCATCTAGCGCTTGTTTAACGTCATTAGCTTGACGCGGACCCTTTAAGCATCGATCACATGAATGATGATGGTTAGTCTTTCAACTTCACCACCCAAGTAAGCCTTCAATTGCTGCCCATTCACCATCCAGCTTCTTTGAGTATTTGGATCTTCTATTTCAATGGCTCCGAAGGGCTTCACCTCTTTTATCACGAATGGGCCGAATCATTTAGATTTTAACTTTCTAGGGAATAACTTCAACTTGGAGTTAAATAACAACACCTGTAGTCCAGCCTTAAAATCCCTCTTCAAGATCTTTCGGTCGTGATACTGCTTCACTTTACTCTTGTAAACCCTGGAGGACTCATAAGCTTGATTCCTCATCTCCTCCAACTCATGTATCTGCAGCTTTCTCTTGACGCTAGCTCTTCTAAGATCAAAATTGAGAGCCTTAAGTGCCCACATAGCCTTGTGCTCCAATTCTACTGGTAAGTGGCAAGCTTTGCCATATACCAACTGAAAAGGAGACAAGCCGGTCGGGGTCTTAAAGGCAGTCCTGTATGCCCATAAAGTGTCATCTAACTTTACAGCCCAATCCTTCTTTGAGTTAGATACAGTTTTCTCCAAGATGCGCTTCAACTCTCAATTGAACACTTCAACCTGGTCATTTGTCTGAGGATAAGGTGTGGCAACCTTGTGTCTAACACCGTAATGCTCGAGCACTTTCTTCAGTTGTGCATTACAGAAATGAGTACCGTCATCACTAATTAAGACACGAGGAGTGCCAAATCTGTAGAAAATGTTGCACTTCAAAAATTTGATCACCGCCTTCACATCCGCCATTTGAGTAGCAATGGCCTCTACCCATTTGGAGACATAGTCGACTGCCACCAAAATATACTCATTGGTGTAGGACGGGGGTAACGGGCCAACAAAATCAATCCCCCAGCAGTCAAATACTTCAATCTGGATGATATTCTACAGTGGTAGCTCATGCCGTCTTGAGATCCCACCACTTCTCTAACACTTATCACAATTTTGACAATATGAATGAGTGTCTTTGAAAATGGTAGGCCAATAAAACCCGGCTTGAAGTATTTTTGCGTTGTTCTCTCACCATTGAAATAACCTCCATATGGTGAATTATGGCAATGCCACATGATGTCTCTGACCTTGTCTCCTGCTACACATCTTCTCAACAATCCATCAGCACCAATTTTAAATAAATGGGGGTCATCCCATACATACTGGTTAGCTTCTCGGAAGAATCTCCTTCGTTGGTGTCAGTTATACTCATCAGGAACAATGCCAGCCGCCTTGAAGTTTGCCATATCTGCAAACCAAGGTCGCTCCTGTACTGCGAACAATGTCTCATCAGGGAACTCCTCCACTATCTCTGGCTCCCGGTGAATCACCTCATCATTGACCAATCGAGACAGATGATCAGCCACTAAATTCTATGTGCCCTTCTTATCTTTCATCTCCAAATCGAACTCCTGTAACAACAAGATCCAATGAATCAAGCGAGGTTTAGAATCCGGCTTGGTCAACAGATACTTGATAGCAGCATGATCGGTGTAGACGATGATTTTGGATCCTATTAAATAAGATCTGAACTTCTCCAGGACAAAGACTATAGCAAGCAACTCCTTCTCTGTCGTGGCATAGTTAATCTAGTTCTCATTCAACACCTTGCTTGCATAATGCATGGTATGAAACACTCTGTCTGTCCTTTGGCCCAAAACAGCTCCTACTGCATAATCACTGGCGTCACACATAAGTTCGAAATCTTTGGCCCAATCCGGTGCTATGATGACTGGTGCAACACTTAGTTTCTGCTTCAGGAGCTCAAATGCTTGGAGGTATTCTTCATCAAAATTAAACTTGGCCTCCTTAACCAACAAATTACTAAGGGGCCTAGCAACTTTAGAGAAATCTTTAATGAAGCGCCGATAAAACCCAACATGCCCCAAAAAGCTTCGCACTCCACTACTACAAAAAAGGGTTTTTACGTCGGTTAAATTGGAAAATTAACGTCGAAAAACAAGGCGTCGTTGAATCAGGCGACGTTAAATTTAACGTCGGTTATTAACAAAACCGACGTTATGTAGTTGATCATTTAACGTCGGTTATTTAAGCAACCGACGTTAAAAGTTTATCATTTAACGTCGGTTGCTTTTATAACCGACGTTAAAAATATTTTTATTTTTGGTTTTAACGTCGGTTATTGTAGTAACCGACGTTGAAATGTGGATTTAACGTCGTTTCCTGCCATAACCGACATAGATTTTCGATCAATTTTGTGCATTTCAAATTGTTTTATATTAATATTTCTCTTATAAGACCTGATAATCGCATATATATTAATGAAATGTTATTATAACAAGTAAACAATTCCAATTCCAATTACAATTACAAATAATGAAACAAAATTGCATTGAACTAAATAATACAATTACAATTAATCAATCAAATTCGTAGAAGAATTAAAGAAAACCCTAACTCTCTCTCTCTATGTGCAATTTTGTTCCTTCTTAATTTGATTTGGTACAAGTGTGAGTAAATCCCTAACTCTGTTTGTTCAATTGAGAGTTCCTAATTTTAACAAAGTGTGCTGCCCATTTGTCTCTAACCATTTGGATGGTTTTATTAGGCAATGCTTCCTTTTCTGTAAATACCTGTAAAAACTAATTAACTTATTCATTAGTTCCGATTATAACAAATAAATTGAATGTAACAATTTAGTGAAATAAGTTGATACTTACATCATCCCAAGTATCTTTAATGTTTCCAAAAATAATGACCCACATCCAATACATCACGTAATATCCACATTCAAAAGAACCAGGTTGTCTGTTACACTGAAAAATACGACTTATTATTAGTATATAGTTTAGCATAAAAACTTAAATAAGATACACTAAAAAGGTACATACCGTAATAAAATTCCAAGTTGGAGGGATGCTTGTGTGTTTTCCACGTAAACTAGTGCAAACCTTAAGTACACTAATGAAAAATATTGGTTAGGGTTTAGGCTTTAAAATAAAAGAACACATATAAAAATACAACTAGGATATTAAAAATACATACCCGTTTACAATACTTTTGATGTCAATGTCAGGTTTCCTCCCCAAGGAGCAGAACCAATACACAGCATTCTTCTTAGGTAAAATAACCAATAGCTGCCAATGGTTTCTGTATAAATGGCCAATAATTAGAAGTTATTGAATAGAATAATATAAGGAAAAATGATATTTTGCATAACTTACTGGTTTAAATAAGCCTCGAGGTATATATCTCTCTTTGACTCCATCACCCAGCCTTTGATATATTTTTGAACTTCTTCTCTTCTATTTCCTGATTTTTGTATTGATTGGGGCTCCAAGAATCCATAAGTATCTACACAGCCTTGCTCCTCTGCCATCTGATGCAGCATCCTATAATATACCAATGTGGTTAACATGCATACATGTCATATAACCCTAAATAAAGCAGTGTATGTAAAAGCTATTACTTACAGTGTCCAAACTTGTAGAACAACTATGTTTAGACATTGATTTCCTTGAGCAATCTCCAAGGCATCTGTGTAGGCAATGTATATAGGGAATTCTTCATTCTACACCCCAAACAACCGAGCATCCCATTATAGTTCAAATTCCTTTATAAACA
>BDMB01000209.1:69838-91992 GCA_016859785.1 Macrotyloma uniflorum
GGGAAAATAGAAGAGTGACTGGCTGGGAGTGATGAAATAAGAACTTTCAACGTCGGTTATAAATTCAAAACGACGTTAAATCAAATTTTTACGTCGGTTATATTTTAAACCGACGTTGATTGTCGAGTATCAACGTCGGTTAAATACATAACCGACGTTGTTATAGTTTCTACGTCGGTTGTATTTGTAACCGATGTGGAAAATGTACTAATATTTACAATTATGCCACCGCGTCTAAAACAACGTCGGTTATATTGGTAACCGACGTTGTTCTGTGACGTTGAAACCCCTTTTTGTAGTAGTGCTCCTTTCACATTAACTGGTGGGGGGAGCTTAGAAATGACCTCAACCTTTGCTGGATCAACTTCAATTCCTCTAGCAGAGATCTTGTGTCCTAGTACAATGCCTTCAGTCACCATAAAGTGACACTTCTCCCAATTTAGTACCAAATTGGTGTCGACGCATCTCCTGAGCACCGTATCTAGACTCTGTAAGCATGACTCAAATGATGTTCCAAAGACAGAGAAATCATTCATGAACACCTCAATGCATTCCTCTACTAGTTCAGCAAAAATGGCCAACATGCAATGCTGGAACGTGGCAGGAGCATTACACAATCCAAATGGCATCTTCCTATAAGCAAAAATACCAAAAGGGCATGTAAATGCGGTCTTCTCCTGATCCAAAGGATCCACAGCGATTTGATTATAGCCGGAATAGTCATCCAAAAAACAATAGAAGGCTTTCCCAGCTAACCTCTCCAACATCTGATCAGTGAATGGCAGCGGAAAGTGATCTTTCCTGGTAGCCTGATTCAGCTTCCGGTAGTCAATGCACATCCGCCAACCTGTGACAGTCCTTGTTGGTATCAGCTCATTCTTCTCGTTTCGGACAACTGTCATGCCTCCTTTCTTTGGAACTACATGGACTGGGCTTACCCAAGCACTATCTGAAATAGGGTAAATCATCTCAGCCTCTAGTAGTTTTAACACCTCCTTCCTCACGACTTCTTTCATAGTCGGATTAAGTCTCTGCTGATGTTGTGCAACCGGTTTGAAGTCGTTCTCCATATGAATCCTATGAATGCAGTAGGCTGGACTGATTCCAGTCAAATCAGCTAAGGTCCATCCTAACTCCTTCATATTCTTCTGATGTACCGCAATCAACTGTTGCTCTTCTGTAGGTGATAAGGTGCTGCTGATGATTACCGGCTTCTGTCCATTCTCCTCCAAAAACACATATTTCAAGTGAGCTGGTAACATCTTCAATTCCACTTTCTTTTTTGCAGCTGGCATCTCCTTAGTCAACTCCTCCTTTGGTACATGAATGGAAGGGATCTCTTTGGCCGAATTCAGCATTCGAACATAATTCTGGATCTCCTCATCATCATCCTCCTCGAAGTTTAGCAGAGCTTCCTCCAATATGCTATCTTCAGAAGTGGCCTTCCTAGGAACTCTCACAAGCTCATCAAGAGTGTCAATTCTCAAGCATTCTTACTTTTCTACTGGGTGCTGCATAACCTCGAACAAATTGAAGTGAACCTTGTCATCTTGAACCCTTACTTTGAGTTGGCCATTATCAACATCAATGATTACGCGTGCGGTCTTCATAAATGGCCTTCCCAGAATCAAGGGAACTTCAGAGTCCTCCTCCATGTCCATTATCACAAAGTCCACTGGAAACAAGAACTTATCAACCTTTACTAATACATTCTCAGCTATCCCATAAGGAAACTTCATAGAACGATCAGCTAGCTGTAGAGTCATTCGGGTTGGCTTAATTTCCACCTCCCCGATTCTTCTTAGCATAGATAAAGGCATCAAGTTAATGCTTGCTCCCAGATCTAGTAAAGTTTTACCCACCTGGATCGGACCAATGGTAGCTGGAATAGTGAAACTACCAGGGTCTTTCGATTTTGGCGGCAAAGTCTTTTGAATTATAGCGCTGCACCCTGCTGCCAGCTTTATGGTCTCTTCTTCAGCAAACCTCTGCTTCTTCGTAAGTAGCTCTTTCATAAACTTTGCATAGGTCGGCATCTACTCCATGGCCTCAATGAATGGTATGTTGATCTGGAGTCTTTTGAAGATGTCCATGAACCGGTTGAATTGTCTTTCCCTATCTTTCTGTGAAGGAGCATGTGGATAGGGAACATGTAGAGCGGGTGTACTCGGGATCATTTTCTTACCCCTCTCTTTCTGTCACTTACACTCTGTTTTTTATTTTTCTTTATTTTTTTCTGTTTTTTCTTTTTCTTCATTTTTTTGTATTTTTTCTTTTTCTTCTAAAGATTCTTCCTCCTCTTTCTCACTCTTTTTTCTCTCTACCTCCTCACTTTGGTTCATAGACTCCCCCACATCTCTTCCCACCACCTTACCACTACGGGTAGTGATGGACTTACATTGCTCCTTTGGTTTAGTCTAAGTATTAGCGGAAAAATTTCCTGTTTGCTGTTCCGCTAACTGTTTCGCCAATTGTCCTATCTGAACTTCAATATTCTTCACGGCAGCATCTGAATTCTTCTGTTGGTTCATAAGGGCAAGAAGACCTTCCTCAAGTCTAGTTAACCTATCTTTTTGCTGAGAAGGTTGCCCTTGGTATTGATCGCGAGGTCGACTTGAGGATCCTCCTGTGTCTTGTCTCCACCCATACGGTTGTGACTGCTTCTGCGATCGCCATCCTGAGTTATAATTATTGTAGAAATTTCCTTGCCGACCCTAAGTATTGACATAATGGGCCTCTTCAGGAGCATCGAGTTCGGCTGCACTGCAGTATTCATCGGGATGGTTACCCTCACAAAAGGTACATGTGTACTCCTTTTGAGTCTCCACCTGATGGCATCTTGAAACTTCCATCTTATCTAGCCTCTTAGTTATTTCCCCCATTTGATGAGAGATGAGCTTGTTTTGAGCAAGGATTGCATTCTGAGTGTCAAGCTCTAATACTCCTCTTCTAGGTGGAATAGCTCGATCATAGTGGGCTTGATGATCACTGGTAGCCAAAGATTCAATCATCGCCTTTGCCCCTTCTGGTTCTATATCCATGATGGATCCGCATGCAGCAGCATCTAGAAGTACCCTAGTTTGTGGTCGCAACCCTGCACAAAACATGTCTAACAGAGTTACTTCATCGAACTCGTGGTCTGGGCACTTTGTTAAGAGCGCTTTGTATCTCTCCCAGGCTTCACTCAGCGAATCATCGTGTCCTTGGGAGAAAGTTGTTATCACTCATTTGGCTTTGACAAGCTTTGCTTGTGAATAAAATCGTCCTAGAAATTTTTCTTCCACCTCGTCCCATCTTGTCAAACTCTGTTGGGACTGAGATTGAAGCCAAGTTTTGGCTTTCCCAATCAGTGAGAATGGGAAGTAGTGTAAATACGCTGCTTCCTCAGCTTCTCCTGTGACTCCCATAGTAGTACACAACTCATCGAAGGTTGAGAGATGTACGTATGGGTCTTCATGTTCCATTCCTGAAAATTGGTTCGAAGTGATTAGGGTGAGCAATGTTGGCTGCATCTGCACCCCCCTTGTTGGCCTGACAATGCTAGAGATTTGTCGGGGCCCTCGTCTACGAGTATTTCTCTATACTCGTCTAAAAAATGGTTGGAAAGGTTGAGGTTGCTGTTCACCTCCTTGGTCTGCCATCGTTTCCTCTTCAGATGCGATACTCTCTTCAAGAGTAGGGGCGGAGAAATTTTCCTGTATTTGGGCTAAGCGTTTCTGCTTCCTTGCCCTACCGTTGTTTCTTCTAGCTGTTCTTTCGATTTCCGGATTGAAAACTAATTGAGCAGCTGAAGTTTTACCTCGCATAAACAAACAGAGCAAATATACCCTTTACAGGGGCGTTAATCCAAACAAGAGTGATAAAGAATGAGAAAGAAAGATTAGAAGAGTGAATAAACGAAACTTGAATAGCAAAATTTTAATCCAAATCCCCGGCAACGGCGCCAGAAAACTTGTTGGGTTTTCAAATAAAACCTCTTGGCAAGTGTACCGACTTGAGGGTATCGAACACAGGGATTTGGAAAAATTATGCCTGTAGGGGTTTTATGTATTATCAAATTTGATGAATGGGGTTATAATATAAAATAAAAAATAATGTGATAAATTCAATTGCAATAAGGTGTATAGGAATTAGATTCTATTATAAACTCTTCAAAACTTGGAAACATATTTATTTAAGCCTTTATTTTAATTATCAAAATAATGATAGCTTCCGTCAATTCCTTGATCGGAAACCCTAAAAATTCCCAAAACCCTTTAAATTCCTTTAAAGATTAATGGAAATTTGAGCAATAAAGATGATTTTGTAAAACCCAATTACCCTAATTTCGTTCCCAAAATTAGGTAAATTGGGGGTTAGATTTGAGTTCAGAAAAAGTATAATGTTTCCACAAAAATACCTTTTCAAAAGATGGAAATAAAAAGTGCACAACCAAAACCTTTAAAATAAAGCCTTAAATAGATGCAGAAGATGAAGAATTACAAATATAATCCAATCCCTATACAAAAGGAGTACCTTAGCCACTCATGGTGGGTCGCTTCATAAGAAGATGGCAAAAGATAGAACTCTAGACTCAATTGCCTCCGGAAGATCCAACCGCTTTCCCAAGCTAGACCCTTAAACCCTAGAACTCTTCTTGTTTTCCTCTCTGGAAGTGATGATTTGAAAGCTTCGTGGCTCCCTCTTTATATAGAAAAATTCGGTCGAAGTTGGTTAAGAACCGCTCAGCGAAATAGGAATGCGCTAAGCGGACTGTAACAAATTCAGTTGTACTTTGCTCAGCGCGAGAATCCACTCAACGTTAGAATCCACTGAGCGCGAGAACGCGCTTAGCGCTGGAGTCCGCTTAGCGCGAGCATCAGATCAGCGCAAGTATCCGCTTAGTGCGAATATCCGCTTGGCGCCTCTTCCTTTCTTCAGCTTTTTGTCACTTTTCAATTCTCTTCTTCTTCTTTAATGGTCTGTACTCAGATTACACAGAAATGGGGCTTTTGTAGTCATTTATCTCTATTTTTCCTTGGAAAGTGCTTTGAATTAATCTCCTTTTCATGAACATATAAACACTTAACAATTACTTAGAATTTATAATATTTATTAATCTTTCCAATAGGAGTTCTTCCCACTGAAACCACCCCCTCCTCCACCTCATATTCCACTCCCATTCACCTTCCTTCCAGCAACCCATTTCCTCAATAGTCCCATTCTGATTGTTAGAGTTGAGATACAACCTATGAAATTTGGATTTAAGTATTTCATCCCCTACCCATTTGTCATGCCAGAACTTAATCTTCCTACCATTCCCCATCTTCCATTCAATTTCATTTTGAAACCATTTCCCTTCCACTTCATTTGCCCCACAAATTTTTCTTAGATCTCTCCACCAAGTAGAACAATCATTTTCTTCTATCAAATCATCTAGAGCTCTCTACCCCCATATTTTAATAACATTATCGGTTTTTATATCCCTTCACTTTTATGTTCAAATCGCCTAGTTGAAAAGAACGGAGGAAGAAAAAAAAAGAAAAATTTTATATGACTGGACAAAAATTTGATAGAGAATGGGATTAAAATAAAAATTTGATAAAAAGATAGATGACATTATCCTTTTTGTTATGACTCAAATGAAGTTGTCGTACGAATAACTTTCAAATGAATCCTTTAAAATTAAAATAAGGAGTGCATCATAAGTTCAGAAGAAGTAATCAATAAGAAGGTGGTAGGAAATGTATCATTTCGACAAACATTTCGAAGACATTAAGAATGCTGCACAAGATAGAAAATTTAAAGTAATAACACTTTATATATTAGAATAATTGAAACATATTTGTGTAATGCCATAATATTTAGTAGCGAAAATACATGTGTCCGTGAATGTATTTCTATATTTCTATTATTCTAAAAATTTTAAAAAATTTAAAAGTTAATAATTTTAAGAGAATGATTTGAAAGAATTAAGTGATAAAAAAAATTTGATAGTGTGACATGTCCACTTTTGAATTATTCAACTATTAAGGTGGTTGCTTTTAAATAGAGAATTTCATACGAGTGATCCAAGGCAAATTTGTAATTACGGGAGAAAAAGTAATTTTTATTTATTTTTATAACGGATCCAAAATATATTTATAACGAAATAATAATTTATTTATATATTATTAATAATTTCAAAATATTATAAAATATTAAATATTATAAAATACATAAAATATTTAATTATTCATATAAGCTTTATTACTTGAAAATTTATTTTTTATTAAATTCATAATAAATTAAAAGTTGTAAAATTATTTATCTGTATAAAATTAATTCTCTTTTAAGCAAAATTTGAAGTTACTGTTTAACTTTCACATGTATTATTATCTTCTTCCGTGTAATGCAATAATCATCGCAGTATCAACAAAACTATAAACACAAACAAAAATGATAAGTTAATGTAAACAAAACCAATCAAAATATATATAATTCACAATTTCATCCTCATAGTCATTTATCTAAATATATTCAGATATTCAAATCATCATAGTTGTTGTCAATCACACGTATTCATCACACTCACTCATTCACAACACTTAATATTTTAAACAAACTCTTCCAGAAAATTATATGAAATTCTTGACCTATGAGACTAGTACCTGAACATATTTTCTTGATTATCGAAACATAGACGAACTTTAAGAGTCTTTTTCACCTCTAGATTTTTCTGCCTATTCCATTTTTCTGGTACCGACACATCAGGAGGATAACCCCTACATACACATATAAAAGAACTAATGGCTTAATCCACCCAGTGATAAGTGTAGTAGAAGTCTCCATCAACCTCTCATCACATTATACTCTTATCTACATGACTAGAATATCATTAGAAGTTTAAATATCTTATTTGATATCTCTAAATTTTCATATACACACTAAGCTACTGACAAATATTATCTATCGAAAAGTAAATTAATAACGTTACCAACTGTCAAATTTTGTCCACTCTTTTTTACTATTATTTTTTAATCTTTACTTTAATTTTTTTTATTTTGTTTTAGTTTAATATTTCTTTTTCATCATATATAACATAACACAACTCATTATCTACATACTCACGAGTCACTCCCTAGCATTACATTGCTTTTCCAACAATTAATTCCCTCAATCTAAGAAGAAAATCTATAGATATTGCTTATCAATTTCAAAATTTTCTCATTCAATAAATTATAAAACACTTTTTTGTGTTTTTGCTAACTACTACAAGAAAATCACACCGTATCAACGGACAATATCCATTAGTTGCAACGATGATGGGACAACAAAAAATAATTTAAAAAAAAATATATGAGAGTCACCAATTGAGAAAAACATGAAACCATAAAAAAAAGTTGGTCAATAAAACGAGATTTTGAACTCAAAAATCAATTATGTATAAGGAAATTATTAACACTCTACAATATTAAAGATAGTTACCTAAAATTAATTAAACATTTTAAACATATTTTTGTTTTTGTTCGTAGTACAGTCATCAGGAAGAAAATGAGTTCTTATTTTTTTAGCAATGTATAAGATAATATGTAGCCTCCAATACTTATCTACTTTGAGCCTTGTTTCGTTTGATTGCAGAATGATAAAATAGGTAATCGAAGCAAACCATCTACCATGTGTGAAGTTGCAACATTCAACTAGCAATACCTTGGGTATGTCTTTTCATGATCCAGACAATTTCCAAAAATTACTTAACTTGTTAAATAGATCATGATATGTAATCAATTTATCTCTTTTTATTAATAGAATTTGACCATGAAGGTGATTCTTACACCCATACAAATTTTCTTGATATTTTTACTACAATAGCATTATCTTTTGTGCAATTATAATTTTTATGATAATTTAAACATCAACCTGGGTCTGATATCCCTATTAGGTATTTTAAGAGAAGTGTAATTAGGAGATTTTCATCAACGGGGTAAATCACAATTATATAAATGAATATAACTCCACTTCTTACCTAAAATTTTAAGGTTACGAGTTTGTGTGTCTTTCTCCCTTATATGCTATTCAACCTTCTCATTTTTATTCAATATAGAATTCCAACTCACCTTGAATTCTAACTTAGATAAAAGTTTTCACGATGATTTAAACATCACAGGAATGTTTTGTTCCTTGGAGGAAATTCTTGAAATCGAAAGTAGGGAACACAAATTTATGTTTTTGTAGACTTTCTTATATATTCAAAGACATAATTAATTTAGATAATTAATGTAATTAGCTAAAAAATTATGGGATCATGTTCGTAGTTAACCAATTAATGTTTTTGTTAAAAACATCAGTCAGACATAATGGAAACCGTTATTGACAAGATTTTTCACTAGAATTTATCATCTAAAGACTGAGGAAGGAAAAAAATAAGTATAATTAGTGAGGTACGTAATCAAATTAGCTAAACCTTTATATGCAGTAGTTAACTTAATTCTTATGATATCAAATTTATCTGCGTCTATTTAATAGGTTTCTCAAAATATCATATAGATTTCAACATAGGATTAAGGTTTCTTAAGGGTATTGAGAAGCTTCTACATTTTGGTTTAATTGTGCATGTGAGTTTTATGTATATTAACTAGATTGTTATATTAGAATCTTAATCTTATTGGTTAAAATTCAAATCCTCTATTGAACATTCTTTAATGCAATATACTTTGATAATAAATTTTAAATAAATTAAATGTTAATAAAAAATATTTATAAAATAAATATTTTATAATTAATAATAACGTTAATGTAATTAATATAACTTATATATATAAATAATATATCATATATAATTTAATAAAAAAATTAAATATTAAATATATTTTATATACCTTTTTATAAATTTTATTTTTAGATATTTTTGTGATTTATGATTAATTTTTTATTGAAAATTCAATATTGTGTTATAATTTAAAGAAATTTATAATAAAAATAAATTAAATATTATATACTAATTTAAATAAGAAATTAAAGAATTAAATACATTTAGAAATATAATATAAAATTACAATCAAATATCTCTTATTTAATGAATTATATATGAATTAAATTAAAATTAAATTAGTTTAATTTAAAATAATCAAATATATTTTGTAAATAAAATAGAATATTTAGTCTATTATTAAAAATATATATTTTGTATTTATACTGTATTTTCTTTTAATATATATCTTTATATTAAGTATTTTTAAAAAATAATTATTAAGAGAAAAATAAAAATATATTATAAATAATTTGACTTATAATGATATTAGAATATTATCATTAAAATATATGAAAAAAATATCAAAATTAAAATTTTTCTACAATAGTTATATTTTTTAAAGTTTATAAAAATATAGGATGACAAAGATAGAAAATAGAACAATTACAATACACAAGTTATTATAAAGTTGAGCAGTAGAGAGAAAGTCATGATTATATATATATATATATTTTTTAACCTTTCCTTAAACATTTTTTTTTTAATCAAGAGTGATAATTAAGGATACTCATAGGTTTTAGTCAAGAGTAACATAGTGTACTCATTGTAACCAGTGACATAATGTACTCGTTGTAACCAAGAGTGACATAATGTACTCGTTGTAACCAAGAGTGACATAATGTACTCGTTGTAACCAAGAGTGACATAATGTACTTATTATAACCAAGAGTGACATGATATACTTGTTGTAAGAGTGATATAGTATAGTTATTGTAACCAAGAGTAACATGACTCATTGTAATAAAGAGTAATATATTGTATTTATTGTAATCGAGAGTAAAATAATATACATATTGTAATCATTATTGAAGGTAAAGATAATTTATTGATAATAGTGAAATCTTCAAAATTTGGAATGAAATAGTATAACTCAATTTTTTTTTATCTTATTTTATTTATATTATTTATCATATTTTAAGTATTTACTTAATATTAAAAAATATATATATCTTAATTCTCTTCGACCTCTTCTAAAATTCTCCATCATATTAATGGAGATACTAATTATAAATAAATTATAATTATGATTGAATCAATAATTAATGATGTCTATTTCTATTGAAAGAGATGCTACAATAGTATGTATGGACTACAAAACAAAATCTATTTTATATAAGCTTATAACAATAAATATAAGGTTATATATCATTTTGTGAGGATAGATTAACTCGAGTAGAACAAATGGGTCAAAACTTTCACTTTGTCTAATTTCTACCAGGGTAACAAGTTGACATATTAACACGTTAAAAACCAAGAAAGAAAATTGACTGTGTCAACCTGTTAATATATATATTTTATTCGTAACATATATTAACTAATAAATATTTATTATAAAAATATACTACCTTAAATGTTGTATAATACTTTCTTATTTTAAGAAAAGAATAATTTCTAACTGATTATGATTTAAGAATAGTTTATTGGCAGATTGGCTTGTCATGATTTGTCCTTAATCCGTTTTTGGCAGGTTTGGAAGGATGAGACGAAACCAATTGATGGACTGAATTTGATCGTCTTCACTATTCCTATTCCTAAATTTTGACGTGAGACTAAAAATTATGAATGATTTGATAATTATGTTAGAATTAATTCTGATATTATGTTAGTACTATATTAGTAGTAGATTTAAGTCTAACGCATCCTCATAAAACTAACTCAATAAGATAAGGTTTGTACCACTATATAAACCTTACTTTGACCTTATCTATAATCGAAATGAGATCTCCAACACTACTCTTAAAAATAGTTTCATTTTATTATGTACTAAGCTAACTATTATGACATTATGCTCTGGAACTAAATTTTAAATTTAACTCAATTTTTATAAAATTAGTAGATTTTAACATTAATTTTATTTCATAAAATCAGTTTATAAGATGAGGTTTATACTTATTTAATATATTCTAAATTAATTTTATTTTTTGGTGATGTATAATTTCCAACACAATACCTTTATATCAAAACGTCCTTAACTCGAACGTAAGATTAAATAATTATAGGTGATCCAATAATGGGTGGTTCAATAGGTTCAACAAACTTGTTAAGATAAATTCTGATCCATATTAGAACTGAACTTTAAGTTTATCTTAACTCCACAAAATCAGTTTATGATACGAGATTTACACCCATCTAATATATTTTAAATTGACCTTATTTTTAAACGATATGAGATTTTCAATAATTCAAGAAAAAATGTCTAACAAAATTTGGCTAACTGTATCATACTTGCACTAATTTAAAAAAAAAAAAAAGTGTACCTTCAATATTTTCCTTATATTATAATACATTCTATGGAAGAATTGAAGAGTGAGAAAATGGGGAAAAAATTGATTGGTGAAACTGCATCCATCGAGAGTAGAATAAAGCTACAAATTGAGTGGTTGAAAGGAGAAACTTGACTAGAAACAGATAATTAATCTGTGGCAAGGAAAGGTGAAAGTAATAACGATGTACCCCACTCTCCTAAACGATAACCACGACTTTCCTATTTTCTTCAAAGAAAAATCCAATCAATGAAACCTAATATGAACTCAATTATGATTAACCACACTTAATATGAACAAGTTGACATGATAAAAGAAGCGTGCATGACAAAAACCTGAGCTATTTAAAACTCAACAGAAACACTTGTCATATAATAAAATAAATAACTTAGACAATGAAAAAAAAAAAAAAGATTGGGATTTGTTTAAAAGAAATTTTATAAATTAACTTATATATAAACTAATTTTAATTTATTAAAAAAATTATTATTTTATTCTTAAATTTTTTATGTAAAAATTTGTCTAAATAAAGATTAAATAATATAATATACAACAAACAACACGGTAAATGGTGAAATAAAAAAAAAATATAATTTCCTTTTCACTTTAATAGCATATTTTATCTTTATATAAAAATTTGTGTATGGTTAGAAAGCTCATATTATATAGTAAACATATTAATTGAGAATTATTAGATTTAACCAATTTTATTAATCTTGATTTTAATATCACACGGCTGTTTAATTTAATCTTAAAAAAACCAAATTATATAATAAATTTACATCTTAATTATATATTATAATTATAATTTAATTTTATATGTAAAATATCTGAGAACATTTAATTTAATGATATTTAACTTAATATATGAATAACATTAATATTTTTTTCAAATAAAATTATTATTGTGTTAAATTTTGAGATGGAATTGAAAATGGGAAAAGATAATAAAAAAAATTAATATTTTATTAACATATTCATGAGAATTTTTATTGAATAATTCTTCTAGTTACATAAATAACAAACAATAACAAGATATATAACTTTTTTTCAAGTATATATATATATAGAGATAAAAGTATTCATTTGGTTAAAGATTTATTTTTAATACTTATAATTTATTTTTTTATCTAATTATTTATAATACTAATTTATCTTAATTATTAGATTAAACGATCAGATTAAGAATAAATTTATATATTTTTTTAATGAATTTCTCTTTTTTTTATATATATATATATATTAAAGTTTATATTTAAATTTTTTTTTCTCAAATTTCGATAAATATATATTTATTTCTCCAATTAAAAATTGATCTTGAGTTTCTTTCTAAATTGAAACAATTTTGTTTTAGTACCTCTGTGCCAAATAAAATTAAAAAAAAAATGTTCTCTCTATATTAATAATTATAAACTATTTATATGATATTCTATTTCAGTTTTGAATTCATATCATCAAATACTTAATCATATATTTATTTTCCTTTCAAAATATTCCTATTAATAATGTTTAGATATACAAATTTTGGACAGAGGATAAAAACAACTGTATTCAAATCATAACCAAAAGGATTAATCTTATATTTAAAAATGAAAAATATATAAAATTTAAATTTAAAATATATTTAAACCTTAATTTTATTATCATTATTAACTATTTAAATCTGTCAAATAAAATCTCTATATGTTAAAGTATTCTTTTTCATGAAATATATAGATAGATAGATGTGACATGAAGAAGAAAATATCACTAGTTAAATTTCTTCGAATTCAATCAACAAAGAATGAGATAATTGGTAGACAGTAGTGTTCCAATATGACTAAAAGATAATACTATGAATTTTCTACTCCATCAGAGATAAGAAAGAAAAATTTGCGCCCAAAAATTTCCACATGAGTTTACCAAAACTGGGTCAAGTCAAAACCTACCAAAATCAAACATATGTAGTTATATTCCCACTTTAGACTGCACATTTTTCCATGTTTGAGTGGAAATTTTGTAATTAAAAAATAATTATTTTATAGAATATTTAGTTATGATATTTAATAATATAAACAAATTTAAGTAAAATATTATATTTATATTAAATTTTAAGATATTTAGTTAAATATGTTCCAATTCTAACATTTCTCTTGTATATAAATGAGATATGTGATCTATTCTAAATTTATAAATATTTTTATCATTAAATATATACTTATTATATTAAATTTTTTTTATAATTAAATCTTTTTCTTGTGATTATATAAGAAGAATTCAACAAAATTGATTTTAGGTTTCTCTTTCTCCAATATAATTTGTTTTTTATCTTTTTTATTTTCTAATAAGAATATTTAACATATACAATGAAATTCTAATAAAACTTTCTCTAATTCATAATTAACTTATAATCCATACTAGAAATCAATCCAGTTCCTAGGTAATTGAGACAGATGCATCAATAATAATTAATAGCCTAAAGGCTCATATGAAAGATATGAAGTAATGTGATGAACACCTTAGAGTCTGCTTTAAGGCTCTGCAAAATAGAATGATGACTTAGAACATGTTTGACAATAATACCTAGAGGACATTAGAGCCCTCCAAGTCAAGCTGAAGATATTGTTGCGTAAAATAAGCAAGGGTATATAGATCGCGCTAATAATGGGACTAATCCCCATTTATTAGTCTTAGTTGAATTTTGACCTCAACCTAAAAAGACACAACTGGGGTGCAACCAAATTCACCTAAGAATAAGAATAATGAGAAGGTCCCTACTTTGTCTAGGGACAATATGGTAGGATTGGAATCTTGCACCCCTTCTTAATATAAAGCTCGCCAAGTTGAGTCACATGTTCCTTCTTGGCTAGAAGAATCTCAGAGTTCCTTAACTAAAAACTTGACCAACTAACTCGTGCAACATCTAGACTTTGAGGAATTACATACCTTGAGCTCCCATAACAAACATATTATCATTTGTTCGTAGCAATACCATGGAGGAATCCCTTTCGGAAACCACCAACTTTGGATTGATACAATGGAGCCACTAGCCTTGAGAAAAACATCTAAACTTTCATAACATAGCTTAGTGTCTTCTCATATGTTGATGCCTTACGAAGCAAGATTTTCATAACATAGCTCCTATTAGACTTGTTCTAATTGAGAGTGGATTGTGAGGGTATTTTTTATCCGGTTCATATACTTCTACACTACTCATATACGTTTCTAGGTGATGGTTCTACATGCATATAGAGATAAGAGTGTGATAGCATTAATACATTTGAGTTAATGGAATAAGTTTGTGATTAAGCATGTATTGGTACATGTGAAGGATGGAAAGGAGTTGGGTATAAAACTTACGCTTCCTTTGTTTTTACTTTGTGGGATGTTCTAATTAGGGGTGACATAGCAACAAAAAAATATTATGCTTTTATTATTAAGTACTTATAAATGTTATTTTAATGTTTAAGAATATTTAATTTCAAATACATATTTTTTTTATTTTTATGAATTTTATTTAAAAAAGTAAATATATATGAATTCTTTTCCTTTTTATTTTTCATATTTTTATATTTATTAAATAAAAAATTTTTGAGGAAGAAGAGTGTCACACTTCTCTTTTCTTCTTTTTTTCTTATCATGTTTTTATTAGTCTTCAATTAATAGATAAAGGACTATTACTACAAAAAAATACTTAGTTTTCCACGTTTTTTTATTCACGTTTTGTTAAAACGTGGAAATTCATAACAATTAATCACGTTTTTATTAAACGTGGTTAATTTTTCACGTTACTTTATCCAAACATGGAAAATTATAACAATTAATCACGTTTTCATTAAGCGTAGTTAATTTGCCACATTTTGTTATTTATATTTTATTAGAACGTGGAAAATCCTAACAATTAATCATGTTTCCATTAAACATGGTAATATTTCACTTTTTTTTTCCACTTTTTTTTCAGCATTCAAAATAAAAAAATTAATTCATATAAATAATTATATTGATACTTATTTAATTTATTTTATCTGAATTTCTATTTAAAGTTAAATTTTAATAAATAATAAATATCTTTATGTATTTTAATCTTAAAATAACTTATAATAAAAAATTTAAATAATAATTAATTTTTAAAAATAAATTAAGACCCATTTAAAAATAAATTAAACCCTACAAATCACACCCACAAACCTCATCTTCGCGCCACGCACACACAAACCCTACTCTCTCTTTCTCTCTCTATTTTCTAAACATTGTTTCTCTTTCCCAATCTACAATGGCAGAGCGCGGAGGTGGAGACCGTGGTGGTTTCGGACGCGGCTTTGGCGGCCATGGGTGTAGTGGCGACAGGGGCCGCGGGCGCCGCCGAGGACCACGCCGTGAGGAGGAGGAGAAGTGGGTCCCTGTGACGAAGTTCGGCCGTCTCGTGAAAGAGGGCAGAATTCGTAGCTTGGAACAGATCTACCTCGCAGTGCCATCATTCTGGCGAAGCTTTCTGTTATCCCCGTCAGGAGAGGGTACTGGGGGAACAAGATCGGAAAGCCCCACACCGTTCCCTGCAAGGTTACGGGCAAGTGTGGGTCTGTTACCGTGAGGATGGTTTCCGCCCCTCGGGGTTCGGGAATCGTGGCTGCTAGGGTTCCTAAGAAGGTGCTGCAGTTTGCGGGACTTGACGATGTTTTCACCTCGTCCAGAGGATCCACCAAGATCCATTTAAAATAATAATTAATTTTTAAAAATAAATTAAGACCCATTTAAAATACGCTTTTTTATAATTTTAAATAATACAAAAATGATTTATCGGTCATACCAATCGTAGCTATAACCCCCACACATTTTTAAACGTAGCTATTTTTTCACGTTTCAAAACGTGGATATTTATTGTAATTACACACGTTTGCTTCAAAACGTGGGCAAACAACTAACCACGCAAGGATTAACCACGTTTTACACAAACGTGTGAAAAACATTTATCCACGTTTTAAAATATGGTTAACACAAAAAAAAACGTTGGTAATAACTTTTTTTTTGTAGTGTATAGTTGTAAAATATTTTGATTCAGAAATACGAGTATGAAATAAGAAGAAAAAAAAGAGAGAGATTAAGTTAGATGATTATAGTAATTGAAGTTATACATTCTTATAAAATGTTTATAAGAATGAGATTGTTACAAATAAATAAGTTCAATAGTTGATAAGATGTATAAGGAAATGAATCATTAATAATAATAATAAAAATAATAATTTTTAGATTAATTTGGTGAAAACTCATGAAGAATAAATTAATCTTATCTAAATAAAATTTCGTTTTAAATAAGTTATAAGTTCCTTAATTTTTAGAACACTTTGTTCAAAATATTTAAGAATCCAAATTTTTTATTCAATTTAAAATATATTGGTTTAGATCTATAGTGATGTATAAGTTTTGTGTTTAAAAACTTTTAGAGTAAGATAAAACATCTTTGTCTTAACTCAATTTGGAGAAAAACATAATTTAGAGGTAAGGAAAACTAATAGAATTTTTATACAAGTTAAGCATTTGATAAAATCTTTTCTATATGGAAGTGTGATTTGTGTGAGATAATTGATTTTTAAGAGATATGTGATGTGAGATTATACTATATTGTATGTGAAAATTTTATGAAAATTTCGTGTGTGAAATGAAAATTGATTGATGAAGATAGATTTTGGCTAATTTTGGTTTGGTACGTAGGGGACTATTATTTAGTAATCAATTTTCACTTGAGCGACAGTCTTTAGGTGTATTTTCAGTGTGATTTTTGCTTGAAAGATGAGAATCTCACTTGGGCGTAAAACACAAGTTGCTCTCGGGTGTAATTTTGCTTAAATGATGAGCTTTCACTTGGGCAAGATCTTCCCACTTGAGCAAGAAAATCATATTAGATTTGTTACCCTCGAGAATTGAGTGATAGGAAGTTACTTGACCAAAAGGTCCTTTTGGTTGAGCGAGGCTTGATAGCTTGAGCGAATATGTACTGTTTATAAAAAAAAATTGTGTTCTAAATTAAATTTGAAAGAGTATATAAAAATGTGAAATTTTGTGAGAAATGATGAGACTTGTTGTATGACAAACTATTGAAATTATATGACTGAGATTTTATGAAGCATATTATGAGACTAATTACAAGATGAGTGGTGGAAATTGTATATTTATGAAATGTGACTGGTTTCATGAAAAATAGTGAGAAATTATATGGTTGTGTCAGACTGTGCCAATAAAGGATTCTTATGTCTATGTGCCAAACTGTATGATGGGTTGTGTGTCATTAAAAAATTCCTTGAATATGTGAGACGGGTTATGTGTCGAGTTATGTGTCGAGTTATATGTCAAAGGGATTTAATTGTATGGTTTGATATATGTGAAAAATAATTATGTGTTATTTGTATGAGTCAAATAGTTATCATGTGGTACTATTTAGTATAAAATTAGTATAGATATGAAATTCTAGAGATATTAGTATGTGACATCCAAACTTCAATATTATCCTAGTTACGTAGATAGGGGCATCATGTGGTAAAAAGTCGATGAAAGTTTCAACTATACTTATCACTAGATGTTGAGTCATCGTACTTTGATTTGTGTGTAAGAATCACCCTAACATGTAGTTGTCAATATAGGGATAGACTGGAAAATTCAAAGGTGAAAAAGACTTTTTGGGTTAGTCTATGACTTGATAACCAAAAAGCATGAGTAGGTGTTAGTCCCAAAAGTAAAAAATTTCATATATATTTTTGGAAGAATTGGTCTAGTATTCTTAAGTAGATGTGAATGATTAAATATAATGATTGTGTATGAGCGGAAATTTTATCATGATTGATCGAGTGATTTGAGCATAATTAAATGAAGAACAATGATGATAAGAATATAATTATAAATGTTATTATGTTTGATTTTGTTTATATTAATTGACAATTTTGTATTGTAATTATTAATTTGTTGATATTAGAATGATCGTATTTTGATACGAGAATAAATAATTTTACAAGTAAAACTAATAAGTAAATTTATAGTGGAATTGAAAGGAACAATATATTTATATCGTAAAATATGTATAATATAGTTGATAAATATTACTATTTTAATAGATAAGTAGTATTAATATAAATAATATATGTATTAATTCATTTCATATTTATATTATCTTTATAATTAATTTATAAGTTAAGATTTATTTTAATTAAAAAATTATATTAGTTGATTTGAATTTAATTTTATTACGTGATTATTTATATATATAAATGCAAAAGTATTGAAAGTGGAGTAAAGTGTAGACAACATTTGAAAAATTGGAGCATATGTCGATGTCTTTGGAAGAAAATAATGATTATAGTTGTTGTCTTTGATCATTATAGAAATTCAGGTCAATGAGAATATCTGTTACTATTTTTGTCAATTTTTTTTTTCTAATTGGAAAATATTCAGTATGACTTTTATCACCATTCACTATTTCCATAAAACGACTTAAATAGAATGGACACTATTTGTGTAATTATCTATACAGCCTTATATAACAACACTTTCATTAAATGATGACGTCTTTGAATTTTTGATTAATACGTAATATTCCTTTATAAGCTTGACTTTAGTGAACAAGTGACAAAGCAATAACTTCACTCACAATATTCCTTTGGAGGCTTCTGTTCAAGTGCTCCACTTCATATCATTACGCCACATTCCACGCTTTTGGAAAAACTGACATGAAAATATGACTAGCCAAAGTGGAATTTTGAATTTTCTCCTCGAATTAAAAAGATTGTGGAATTGGATTAGATGCAAATTTCCGTGGAAAATTAATATCTTTTTTTCTTTTGCATCTAGAAGATCTACTTAGATTCTAAATTAACTTCAATCATAATGGCATATAGAACAAACAAATATATAATATAAAACGTTTAAATATTTTTTTTACTATGCAAATAGGATATTTTTTTTTACTTTTTTTAATCTCTATAAAATATTTTTTAATTTTAAATACTTTATATTTTTAACTACTTTTTTTAACCTTTATTATTAATTATAGTTAAATCAATTACATCACATATCTATATTATTTTCTACTCTCATCAATTATGGTTCTCTATTAAATTTATTATTTACTCAAAATAAAGAACACTAGTATCAACTATGATTCTCCATTAAATTTACTATTTACTTAAATTATATATTTTTAAACAAAATTTATATAATACATTACCATATTATAAGTGTAATATTATAAGTGTAAGAGTCTATTTAAAATTTTATACATTTTTAAATATAATCATAACAACATAAACGTTTTCTAGAAAATTGTATAAATTTTAACCAATCAATTATTGAATTTTTTTCACTCGAGAGTTATTCTACAACTCTCCACCACAAATCTCGCATCAGGATAATATTCATCAATTGTTTCTAAAAAACAACTAATATGAAAAAGCCTAGAAGCCTAGTCCAATGACATGTATAATTGTAATGGGAGTTTTATGTTTGAAATGAAAATAATACAAAGAAAAGAAAAGAATAGTAGTGCTGAATAAAATCTGGCTAATAGAATGCAAATGAATCTAATGAACGAAATCAGAATTTGATAATGGATGTGAATGAATGCAGATTTATAAAAGAGTTGTTCCAAATAGAAAATTCGAATTTATGCACTTTAGAATTTTAAATCTAACTAAACTAAGAATTAATGAAACAAGCTAATCTAAAAAACTAAAATGCACAACATCTGTAAACTAGAATGAAGCTAACCAATGCACCAATTGAGCTATGCGAATTGAAATCGAACTAATGCAATTAAATGATATTAAGAAATAGAAACAATAACTCAAATTTGTTAGAATCAAAATCAGAAAATTAACTATGGCAAAAGAAATGTAAAACTAAGTAGCTATTTGATTTGAATGAATGAATGATAAATCATATGAACTGTAAACTAATTAAATTGTAAAAGCAACTTTGCAGAACTGAAAACTAAAAAATTAACCAAACGTTAGAGTGTAAAATTCATATTACAGTAAATTGAAATAACAAATAGAAATGAATTGAATCTAAAAATATTATAAAGTTAAGGTAATTTTGAAAAACTAGCAAATTAATGAATTAAATTCTAAGATACAAATTCAGAGGAATTATTAAAGATATACACATGATCATATTCTTCTTATCTCAAAAATTAACGAATCAAAAATTAACAAATCTGGTTAAGTCTTGTAAAATTATATTATGAAAGACATTTCAGTGTATAATGAAATTGTTCTTAATCAAGATCAATTCAGATTAAGTAACAAGAGAAAATATAATTCAGTGATAAAGATCTACAATAATTAATCATGGATTTACAAGAAAATAAATTATTTATAGATTAAAACATATTGCATAGCTAACCAAATGAAAATAGTAATCAAATAATATCAAAAAGTCTATTAAATTAAATATTGTAGGTGGAAAGTGAAGGAAATAACAATTATTCAATACATGTGGTATGAGAAAAGAGATAAATTATCTCATTGCTTAATAGAAAAATTGTCAATATTTGTTACACACAAATTTTGAAATTGTTAAATATTACTTATAAATTTTCAAAATTCATTTACCCTGTTATTAGTGTTTTTCTTTCCACATGCTCTTAACTGAAGCGAATATTATCAAAAGTTATAAATTTGATAATTTTAATTTCAGTTACAAAATTATCATAATTCTTTAACAATATTAAAAAAAATAATCAATTGTTAAATTTAATTATTTTGTCTTTAAATATCTTAAAAATCAATTTCAAAGGGGGAATTGAAACTTTTTTAATTAGCAAAAAATAATTCCAAACTAGTTTCCGACATTAAAAAACAAAAATGATATTATCTATAACATAAATTTGTAGGTATTGTAAAAACTTTGTAGGTAAATTTCTTTTACCTACAGATTTCCTACAACCAAAAATCTGTAGGTAATTTAATTGTAGGTAATTTATCTACCAATTTTTATCTGTAGGTAATGTCATCCGTATATAAAATTAACTACGGATAATAATCTGTATGTAAGTTATCTACGGATATTATCAATAGGAAATTTACCTACTAATATAAATTCGTAGGTAATAGTATTTGTTTACATATGACTAATATTCCGTAGATAAATTACATACAGATAGAAATCTATATGTAATTTATGTGTTAAATTTACCTATAAACAATAATCCGTATGCTTTAGGATATACAAAATACAGAGTTCAGGCTAGATTATTGTCCATGTCTATCTGTGTATTAGAAGTATGAAAAAATGCACTTGACTTAGCAACTGAGACAGACTATAATGACAAAACTATAAGAAAGTTTCATACAACCACTACAACAGAATCAGGTTCTTGTAACGGCACTTTAGATAGTGGTTAAGAGAAACCGCTTTTAAAAATATATATTACATAGCGGTTTGTCTATAACCGCTCTCTAAAGTAACTTTTAATAGCGGTTTAGTAGAAACCGCTATCTAAAGTAAGCTATAATAGCGGTTGGGTAGGAACCGCTATCTTATGTCTTGCCTTTTAACAGCGGTTCCTACCCAACCGCTATTAAAAGTTACTTTAGAGAGTGGTTTCTGCCTAACCGCTATCAGAAATGTAGTTTAGATAGCGGTCATTTGTTGAACCGCTATCTAAAGTCCTAATTTTTAAAAACCTAAGCCCCTTTCTTTAACCTCGCGCTCTCTCTGCACTGTCTCTGCACTCTCTGATAATCTGATAATCCTACATTGGTTCGTTGCTCTCGCGTTTTCCTTTCGCACCATCATTCGAACTCTCACACATAACAGGTTAGTCATTTTCTTGTCTCTTTCTTTCGATTACTTGGCTTTTTTATCATTATAATCATTATAAGAAATGTATATGTTGTTTGTTCGGTGGCTGATTGGTACAGAGGTGGATATGTATG
>BDMB01000209.1:93475-114791 GCA_016859785.1 Macrotyloma uniflorum
GATTTGTATTTAACCAATTTCGATCCATCTTATTTTGGCAAGATGACACTACACCTGAAGAATAATAAAATCCATTCAGTAGTGGTTAAGAGTGAGCATACATCAATAGTCAAAGTAGTACTTTGCACACACCAATGGTATGCCCTCCCTCTTACCACCATAATTGGATAAATACTAAGATTCTAATTTGAATCTTAGTATCAGTGTCATCTGCCCCTACCCCCACTACTCTACCAGACCATTAAATGATGCTAAACTTTAGTCATATACATACCATATTCTTGGTTCTACATTAAATGATGCATCAAATCCTATGTTAAAGGCGAAAAAGGCAATAAACAACTTAACTAACCTCAAGTTTGAAGTGTGAGTGTACTTTGAAATTGCTCCTAAGACAGCTTCAAGTCTTGTGTCCAGTTAGCACCCTGTGTCCAGTTAACTTATAAAATAGAATTGAAATAAATAACATGAATAATAAACATAAGAAAGGAAGTCATTAAACTCCTTAAAAAATAATAGAAACAATTATTTGAGAGTTATAAAAGATCAAAGCCTATCTCCACAGAATAGAGAGAATATCACAAACAAAACAAGCCAAGTGAGTGCGTTTTCTTATTGCCATTTCTATTTATCTTCTGGCCTCACATTTCTCTGTTATCTTATCTTGGAATGTGAACTATCCATGTCTCTCCCTTAAATAATGTAATGTTCGTACCATTAACAGAAACCTTCTTTTCCTTTCTCAGTGAAGCTTAACTATTCAAGTTAAGACATGAAAAACTTTTGAAAGAAATAAATTAATGGATGAGTCTAATGGCCATGTTGTTTGTATGAGATTGGAACAAGAAAAAGGAACAGGTATAGCATACTGTGCTTTGCAAGTTTTCCTTTCTTGAGCAAGGGAAGTGAATATTTTGATACAATGCCTATAAAAATGCATATGATATGAATGGAGACTTTACTTCAACACTTCACCAATAACTCTGAGGTGGCCAAGAATTTTCCAGTGAAAAGGCAATGGTTCTTGCGTCAGGTTGGAACTGCACCTTTTTAATATCCTTCCAGGTTATCTGATTCCTTTCTTAATTTCTTATCCCAAAAACAATCTTTCACTAATATGTCTTTTCCTTTTAATTAAAGATGGTAAAACTTAAATCCTACACAATTAAATACAAACTCATTTACCAAAATGGTGTGGTATGCTTTACAAATAAACATGAATGTGACTATGAAATCAATTTTCAAGTCTGTGTATGAAATAACATGTATGGAGAGAAATCAATCTCTTAAATATCAGTCTTTCTCATCTTTTAATGAAGAGATATTATAAGTTTATGAACAAAATCCAAACTCAATTTTAGTTACAGGGTTCATACTAAAAATGAGGAAAGGAAAACCAGAATAATGAGATACTTATGTGTTAAGTGCAAGCTACAAAAAATGAAGATGCCAATATTAGTCACGTATGAGGGAGGAATAATGGCAGCTTTACACTTTATGCAAAGTGAAGTATGCATTCTGTTCTATTGTTTACTGATGCAAATCTCAGAACAGAACTAGTAAAGAATGATTTGGACTAGCCACCAACTAAAACAAACCCACTTGAAATTTATGTTCCGTAAATATTATCTTTGAAATAATCAACCATTTTCATCTAATAAAATCAAATGTAGAATAGATTGTCCGAGTCACAAGAAACTGAACACTTAGATGTGTGAACACCTTGCAATGGCCATGAAAGTTAATAACATAAAGATGGTGGGGTAGAGAGAATGAACTAGAGAGCCTTGTCTTGTAATTCATGTCTCCTCACCATATACTTCATGCAAAAGGTAAGCATATACTTTATAAGAAATTACATTTACACAATTTCTTTCACTTTCTTTTAGGATCATCCACGATCACACAATTATAGGATACCATCATAGCCAACCCCACAAATTAATCCTTCTCTCTCATAACCTCAGGTTTCTCACTAACCTCACCAGAACAAACTGATACAAGATTGTCAAACAGTATATACACAATGATTCGGGACCAGTTAAACTGGACTTGCTCATTGCAATGATTCGAGACCAGTTAAACAGTATATACACAATGCAGTCAAACTATATTCAAACAGTTATGATATTCACACGTCTAAGTCAAAAGGGGTCGGATATACACAAAAATCACAATGCAAGTACAACCAGTATGCACAAGTTTGAACATTATGGAAATGTGGTTTAAACACATCAGGACGAATCATTATCACAATGCTAACAAGTTTGAACCTCTTCAAACAGTGCAAAGGGAAACAGAGGGAGATAGGAACCCTTACCTATTCGTGGCGAACGTCGAATCAACTCAGCAGCAACAACCAGAGAAGACCGAAAAAACAACTGACGGCGGTGGTGGCGGTGGTGGTGGTGAAATAGAAGACTGGGCAACGGAACTCACGAGAGAGGGAGAAATGAGGAGTACTGGTGAACTGGGAAAATAGAGGAGTGACTGGCTGGGAGTGATGAAATAAGAACTTTCAACGTCGGTTATAAATTCAAAACGACGTTAAATCAACTTTTTACGTCGGTTATATTTTAAACCGACGTTGATTGTCGAGTATCAACGTCGGTTAAATACATAACCGACGTTGTTATAGTTTCTACGTCGGTTGCAATTGTAACCGACGTGGAAAATGTACTAATATTTACAATTATGCCACCGCGTCTAAAACAACGTCGGTTATATTGGTAACCGACTTTGTTCTGTGACGTTGAAACCCCTTTTTGTAGTAGTGCATATTTCAAGTGTAAAGGATAAAAATCCCATATATGCGAAGATGTCTTACTTTGGTTGTATTGAACAAATATGGGAATTAGATTATGTGGGTTTTCAAGTTCCTGTGTTCAAATGTCAATGGGTTGAGAATAATAGTGGGATTCAATGTGATGAGTTAAGCTTCATAAGGGTTGATTTCAAGCGGATTGGTTATGAGAATGACTCATTTATCCTTGCATCGCAAGCTCAACAAGTATTTTATGTCACAGATCCTAATGACCATGCATGGTCTATTGTGTTATGGTCAAATAAAGTTAATGCTTTCACTGACGCTGAAAACATGGAAGAAACCCCAATTTTAGTGGAAGACGATCCTTTTATGAGCATGGACCCAACATTGTTTGGTAATTCTGTAATGGATGATGGAGATTTTTATGCAAGAAATGACCATAAAGAGGGTGTTTGGTTAAATCCATCATTTCATACCACGAAGGGAATTAGAAAACATGGAAGTGGTTCAAAGAAACGACGAAGGTCTGACATATATGTATTTTACGTGTTATTTGTATGTTATATTCTCAATAACGTGTATTAGAGAATTCATTTTATGTTATGTTTAGTTAATTGTCTTTTTTTTTTGCAGAGATGACATCTTCAGATAATATGGAAGGGGCCCATTCTCCTAGATCTGCTGAGTTGAAGAAGAAGAATACTAGAGGATTGACGAAAATGAAATCGGTGAGCAAATCAAGGAAGTTAGGACAGAAATTACCGGTAAGGAGAAGATGTGCTTGTTCGATAATGTCTTTTCTTGTTTTTTTTATTTTCTAACAACTTGCATGATAATGTACAGGTTGGATGGAATTCTAAGGGCCAGCCGGTAGATCCTAATAAATCAAAATTTGCACACTTCATAGGATATGTGACTAGGAGTACAGTGCCGATTAGTTATTCTGATTAGACTAATGTACCTACCTTGCTAAAGGATAACATATGGGATCAAGTTCAGGTACCAAGTTTGGTTAAATTTCATTTATTCTTAGAAGTAAATGTTATGATCTTCACTTGGTTTACTTTTTTTAATTTTAGCAAAGCTTTGAGGTGCAATTGGAGCACAAAGACTTTGTTATGTCTTTAGCTGGACGAGATTTACGTTCCTTCCGGACACGATTACGAAAGGTAATCCGTGGTTCAAATGAGGACGGTGTTTGTCAACCTCTGGAGAAGTATCAGCGGTTTGCTACGATAACCGAGCATTGGGAGGAGTTTGTGCGGCAATCCACCACTGCTGACTTTTTGGTAATTTTTATAAAACTAGTCTCTTGGATCCATACAATTTTTCAAATAATTAATTTGGTATGTATACTTGTAGAAAGAAAGTCAGGCTAATGCTGATAGGGCAAAGGGAATGTCCTACAGATATCGGAGGGCCTCGAAGGGATATGCTCAGTTGGAGCAAGAGCTGGTACAATGTCTACTCTTTTTTTTTATTATGCTTTTTTTTCTATTTCTCAATGGGAGCTTTCTGAATTGTGTTGCATTTTTGACAGAAAGCTTCATCTGAATCGTCCCTCACTTCTGTACCCAGACATGTGTTATGGAAGGCTGCAAGGGTTAACAAGAAGGGTGGGTATGATGAAGGAGTCCAGCAAATGGTCGATCAATTTGTAAGTGATATACTTAGCTTGAATGTCTCTATTAAAAAACCTATGTATTTGATTTTTGTTTACCTTTACTGTGTTATTGTATTGTAATGTGTAGGAGACTTTATCACAGAGTATCCCAGAGGTTGGGTCATCCTCACCTGGAGAAATGATATTTTGTCTCAAGTGTTGGGTGTACCGGAGCATCCTGGAAGGGTTAGAGCTGCCGGGTTTGGAGTCAATCAGAAGCTTGTTTCTGGGTCATCACCATCAACTCCACATCCATCATCCGCTGAGTGGCAAAATATGAAGTCTCAACTTGCTCATTTGACACAAGTTGTGGCCCAATTGACCGGGGGTCAAGTAATGGCCCCCTTTATGCCTAGTCAGGTGCCACAGGCAATGACACCACCCCCTGCAGATAGCCATATAGGTAGTTGCACCCCAGTTGGATCTACAGAGATCCCACAGGTATGACTTTTATTTATAATTAAGACTTGATTAAGTGATGTCAATATGTATGTCTTATAACTTTTTTTTCATGTAGGGTGATCATGATTGCATGTTACATTTGAATAACCCCTACCGCATAGTTGCACGAGGAAGAGTGCATCAACCAGTGGAAGGGCAGACCTTGCATTCACGACCCCTTCCTCCAGACCATGCAAAGGTCTCGATAGAGGTAGTGTAACGTCACGAAGAAGAGACAGCATTGCCCATTCCGATTGAAGAAGCATCCTTATTATGCTTGAGAGATGCAATTGGGACCTATGTTGCTTGGCCTTTGTCATTAATCACTTTACGACCAAAGGTATTACAGTTAATTTATTATACCAATTACACATTTAACTTTCATTTAGTGATAGTTAATTGAAACTTTGCATAATTAATTTTAGGTTCAAGCAGCATCAACTAAGGGCAAGGAAACAGGCCACACAAAGGAATCAATTGTTGGTCCCCAGAAAAAGGGTGTTGTGTCTTCATCCGAAATTAGTGACATGGCATTGGCTCAAGGTGGTGCATGCTTAGACATGATGAAACTCTTTGTTAGGAGCGATCAGGCAATTGAATATGCTAATATTCAATTTCCTGAGAAGTATTAGGAAAAGGAGTTTCATGATGCTTTGGGGAAGGAGAACATATTAGAGGTTATCCGTCGTCAGTGGCTAAGTGCCTCTAGCATTTGCTTGTACATCAGGTAATAATAAATACCTAATTTCTATTTGCTTAGGTTGGTTTATGTTGATGTATATTGAACTTAATTCATTGTTGATCTTCAATTGTATTATAAGGTATTTGTGTGACGCCTACTTGCATGGTACTGATATTGAAAGTAGGTTCTCCTTCATATTGTATTATAAGATATTTGTGTGACGCCTACTTGCATGGTACTAATATTGAAAGTAGGTTCTCCTTCATATCTCCATATGAGCTTGATGAGAGACTCAATGCCAACCCACATCAACATATAGCAGACATGTTGAAGCTTCATTTGGGTCAGGATCACTTGGTATTTGCTCCTTATAATGTCGGGTAAGTTATTCTTCTGTGATTGATCAATTACTTTCATATATTTATTTGCTCATTAGATGTTTTAATTGTTATTTAAAATTGTGTTCAATAATTTTAGTGAGCATTGGATTCTAATTGCCATCAATACTCGGGATGAGACATTGTATTATTTTGATCCATTACGCCGTCACTATAAGAACAGAATATGGTCAATCTTTTTAACAAGTAAACTCATATGACTGTTTCGCATGTCAATTGGATATACTGTAAGATATTTATATTAACTTGTTGCTATTTCAGTGCCCTACTTACATATAGAGCTGAAAGGAAGCTTCGAACTCCCAAGACAAAGATGAATCAAACAAGATGGATCAGTGTACAGGTATCAAGTGTACACCAATATATGTTCTCATTCATACTTATTTGACTTGGTGGTTATTCTAATCTATCTTTATGTTTTTTTTGTTTATAAAGTGTCCTAAGCAAATGAACTCAGATGACTGTGGATATTATGTAGCCTTGTTCATTGGAGATGCACTGTAGTATGGACAAACTACTATTCTAGTTAATGTAAGAACCATTTTTGCATTATAGCTATGTTTATATCAAACAATAATGTATTGTCATTATTTATCTAATTTAGTATTTAACTTTTGTAATTTTCTTTTCTATCTTATGTTTGCAGTATTTTCCAGAATCTCGCATTGCTACCTTTCCGGATGTTAGAATTGAGCAGCTACAAAAGGAATGGTGTGCATATCTGTACCATACATTTTTGAAGGACAAAATCCGGACCATAGACTCTTAGAGATTTTTTAATTCATTTTTATTATTTGATATATATGTAACCATTGTATTTTCATGTAAATTTTAGTTTTCATTGAGCAAATTTTGAATGATTTTGTTATTATTTGACAGAATATTGTATGTTGGCTGGGGATTTTGTTGAATAAATTACATTTATTCGTTTAAATTGTGGTCTATCAGGTACAAATGATCAGAAAAAAATTTGGATTTCAAAATTTAAATAAATCTTTTTTTTTTTTACTTGGGACTTTTAGATAGCGGTTCATGGAACAGCTATCTAAACCCAATAAAAGAAAGCGGTTCCACAGTTAACCGCTATTAAAAGTATACTTTAGATAGCGGTTCATGTGGAACCGCTATCTAAAGTTATATTTTAGATAGCGGTTCACCCATAAAACCGCTATCTAAAGTATCACTTTAGATAGCGGTTCCACATGAACCGCTATCTAAAGTATACTTTTAATAGCGGTTCCACATGAACCGCTATCTAAAGTATACTTTTAATAGCGGTTAGTTAACCGTTATCTAAAGTCAGACTCTATAATAGCACCTCATTTAATAGCGTTTTTAACCGCTGTTATAAGCCATGCGAAACCGCTATCTAAAGGCTATTCTGTTGTAGTGAACGGAGAATGGCCACTAGATGGGTTTTAACTGTTCATTTTCAAACATAGAGAAATTGGAGAAATTAGAGAGTAATGTTAACTGAAAAGATGAAATTCGAGATGGAGAAAGCAAAAGATGAAAACCTAAAAGGAATAGACAAATTAGAGATGTAATCTACTAATAATCACATGTCACACACTTCATTTTTCAAACAAACTAGTCTATAAAGTTCATTATCTTCAGAACTGCTGTCATTAAGAAAACAAATAGATAGTTACTCTAATCAAGGTCAACCTTTTCAAGTTTGACTTATTAAGGAAGTGTGTTCATCATGTGTTATAAATTTATAGCACTCCCTCTCCATTCAATTAAAACATTTAAGCAACCATAAAAGGCCAACCAAATAAAAACACACAAGCTGACATCATAATGGCAGAAACTACAATTTAGTAAATGAAATAATAAGAGTGAAGAGTTTTTTAGTTCTTCAGAATAACAAAGGATAAGATTCATAGGAACTTTAATAACTTCAAGTAACCACAAAAGCCACTAATATTTCCAATAAATACATAATTAATGAATAAAGTTTTAAGTTTAACAAATAAGAAAATATACAGTATATGAAAGCTAAATTCCTGTGAATAGAAATATAGTTCAACATCTCACCTGAACATAATGTACTCCGCTTATCTTTGTAGGAGTGCTGACTAACTCAATTACAGAATTGCCATTTGTTTTTCTGATGTCTGGAAATGTGGAAGAGCCATTTCTGATATCCAAAAATTTCCCAGTCCCTGCATTTCAAGAGATCAACATACAAACATCCTCGAATTTCAACAAACTTACCAATTTATCACACAAAAAGATAATAGACAAAGTAAGTTTATTCAAAATTACTTTCAAATTGCACGGAATTACTTTCAAAATTGCATGATCTTTCAAAATGTCTTAAGTTCATTTACTTAATTTGAGGCAGCATGCAGCCTAGTTTTAGCCTGAATGCTGCCCCCTCAGCCATTATTATGATCTCTCCAATGATATTAAGAACATGTAAAACATAGGCATAAAGATAACCATAGCATTTAGCAACAAGTGTGCCCCCAAAAAAAGACAATTAAAGTATGTACTCATTCAAAAAATGAAAAAGACACAGAAAAGGTTTTTTAAAGGTCAATGATATATCAATAACTTCTTGGTAGCTCTGATTTCGTTTGTTATCCAATCATAAATTCTCTGAATAGAGACATCAGTGAAACATATGCTCAACAATTTTTCAACTGTGCAACCACTTACACTAAACACAAACTGACCAAAGCTACAACTCAAATATAACAGAAAACCAGACATATACTCAGGTTAGTAATGAAGACAAACCTTTGTAAGTTCCTGTTATGTTCCATTGTGAAAATGGACCTAAGTTTCTGTCATCCTTTCTTGTAAACAGCTGCTGAGAATAGTGACATATCAATAGCATACAAATAAAGTGAGTTCTCCATCAGTCAGATTTTGACTCAATCATAACAATCCCAATTGTCAATTCAAATAATTTTTAATCATGCCAGTATTTAAGAAAATTAAATATCAGTAAAGCTAGAGTATATATAGAAATTGAAGTATATATAGAAAAATCATTTATCAGACATCATGCAGAACGACAGTTTTATGAATCAGTGGCAAAGCTCTCCACCTCCTTCCTTGCAGCACCTTCCACGCCCAAAACCAATGTTGCATCCATCAACAACATTTACTCCCACAACACAAGACATGCTCAACAGTCACATTCACTGTCTTGCAGCACACAAAAGAACTACAGAATCCCTTACTATTATGGTACTCACTGTCACTCAGTCGGGCAGTAATATTGATACCAGTTACTGAATTAGAAGTTTATCAAGAGTATAAATTTTTGCTACAATACTACAATCCAAGAAAATAAGAAAAGATGTAAAGAATCCCTTACCTGAGGAAGAACAGAGGGCTTCGTCGAGGCTTCCCTACGATTACACTAGCTTGTCGAAGCCATCAATAATAGAGAGCGGTGACGGAGAGAGCAAAGCAGTTCATGGAAAAATGAAGAAGATGCTCATAATTTTCATTTCAGGAAATTAGGGTTTTCGTGAGAATCAGTTTTATAAATTATATTTCAGGATTTTTTTTTAAGTTTATTTTAAATTCTATTTAATTTTTTTTTAAAATTACCTACCATTTTTACTTACATTATTTACGGACTAAAAATCTGTATGTATTTTATTTTTACATACGAATATGAGTATATTATATACACACAGATTTGTACATAAATATAAATTACCTACTACCTCAAATTCGTAAATAAATATTCGTAACTAATAATAAATTTTCTTATAGTGCGAGTATATATTGTTGTTTGACTAGAAGATATGTTATTTGAAGTTATTTTAAGCATCTACACTTATCATTACAAAAAAAAAAAAATTGAATGACCATCATAACTTATTTAATCACAACACACATCATTCTATCAATCCATGTGAATTATAATGCATAACCAAAAAAAAATGTCATGAATGAAAAGTTTCCATAATGCACACTTCCATAGGCAAAACAGATTAAATTCATTGCAAAATGCTCTTGATTGGTTAAACAAACTATCATTTTGTCAAGGGATTATAAATAGTGTATTGGTTGATCATTGAACTCATGAAGATAAATAGGTAGTTTCAAGTAAACATAAGCCAAAACCAATTTGAGAATGTGATAGAATTATGATAGGTTGAGATTTCAAGTGAACAAAATATTAACAATAATGGAAAATATAATCACAATCTAAATTACTTCACAATAAATTTAAAATAGAGCACAACAACAACAAAATTTATTTTAATGGGCAATCATTCATCTAATCAAGAATAAAAAAACAGTACCTCAAATAAAAAAGGTAATAAACCAATTTTGGATGTCAAGAATGATCTTGATTACAGCACAATTATCCTATTATTTGGTGTGTTGATTAATTTTCCATTAAAATATTTGTTATTTAGTATCAATTTAATTTGACTGAAGAAATTTTAGATTATAATGTATTTATTGTTGTTTACTTGTTTAGTAAAAATATCCAACCTACCATATTCTAAAACTCAGATTATTTTTGGCTTTTCACCTTAATCATAAGTGACATTCATGCATTCAATAATTAATTAACACTATTTTTTTTTCTCAAGTTATGATATAATTGATAATTTTGTTTAAGAAATCAAGAACACTATGCAATGGACCTAATATGCCCTATGGAAGTATGTCTTATGGAAATTTTCCATTCATTATATTTTTTTTGTGTTTACTAGTTTCCATGATTACTCTAACTTTCACTATAGATATCATTATAACTATAATAACTATATTTTATATTATCACTTTTAATTAACTTCCAAATAATCATGGTAAAAAGTTTCTACAAAAGGTATTATTTGTATCTTTATATCTTTATAAATATTAAAAGTTTTTACATGAAAAAAATGTGTGGTATAGATTTAAGATTCATGTAAGGTATATGCGTAATTATAATAATTCAAAAAATAATTGTAATGACACATATCCTCTGTAAATGTTTTGAATAAGGAAATGTTTAAAAAGTGTATAAATATAAATTTGTGCAGTAGATTTTTATGTTTGACATTTTAAACATGACGAAACATCATAATTTTTAAAATTTCAAATTAATTTTGGAAATGAATTAACTTGTTACGTAATAACCATCTTCACTATATTACAGATGAAAGAAAACAAGTAACATAGTATATAAATGGAGAAATAATATGTTATACTTACCCTGTGCAATTGATCACCATTTCTTCATTTTTCCACTTATAGCAACATTCATATTATTCTACAACAACATTGTAAAATTTAATTGAATATTATCTCAATTTAATAGCCAACAAAAAAGAAGGTGCTGAGAAGATAGTGAATTAGGGAAATAAAGAAAGAGAGAAAAAAACTCATAAATCCACTTTATAATTATATTAACAAGATATTGTGACTTCATTTATCCAGGAAAATGAAGTCCAAATACTACTGTGAGTGAAACCAAGAAAATTATTAAAAAATAACTCACCATATTGATAATTAAATTGGCAATGTTTATTGGAGTCATGCTAACCAATTTTGTGTAGGAAATTATCACAACTGATAATGTGTGTTGTGGAAACACTATTAGATACTTGATCTTCTTCTCAATTAGAAGATCATTTCTAAAGTAAAATCTGAAAAAATTAATGGAGTGTAGTTTACTTGAAATCATGGCAGAATGAGTCAGTACAATACACCAATCACATTAAAAATTAGTGAAATTTATTTATAAATGTTATAAATGAAACAAACTAAAAATCATTATCATGTAAATCAACTTAGAAAATAAAGTTAATTTATAAAATTATAAAACTATAAAATTGGATCTGAAATTAATTTATGAAAGAAACTATCAATTCAATAACAAAATCATTAATTAAGATAAAATGAAGAATAAACTAGATTTCATTTTGGTCATCAAAATTCAAAATAAGAATCATCCTAGTCAAACCAATAGATATATATATTTTATTACATTAATCCAATCAAAACTATAAATTGAAGGCAAACAATAACATCTACCATAATAATATCTATCATAAAACTAGATCAGAGATATGATACAAAAGTTAATAATTCAAGGTAAAATTTATCAACAAAAATAAAATATAAAAATATTATGTAGGTAAAAAAAATGGACAATTTGGAATTTTTTTTAGTGAAATCAATACAAGGACCTAACATTTTACAACCTAGATCCAATCAAAATATTAAACTAAGGCAATTAATAGCAATTACGTGAGAGAAAAAATGAAAGAATTACTAAAAAGAAAAGGTAGATAGAGAATGTAGAATGAATAGATTGTCAACAATGGTCATTATTCACAGTAAGGTATGATAGTGGCTAGGTTTGGTTAGGCAAAGGAAGGGAAACATCAGAAGGTAAGTTAAAAAGTACAATAGATGAATATATTTATAAGGACACATGACACATAAAAATGTAGACTTTTGTTTACACAATACGAATATAATAAATATTAAAGTTTATACAATTAATATTTACTTATATTAAATAGTTTTTAATTAATATAATTAATGTCTATATTTAAATAATTAATATATAAGTTTATATAATAAATATTTAATCTTATATGATTATTTTTTACTTTAATATTCTTAACGTTTGTGTTTGAGTAATTAATTTTATATTCTTAACGTTTGTGTTTGACTAATTAATTTAATATTTAACGTTTGTGTTTGACTAATTAATTTAATATTCTTTACGTTTGTATTTGACTAATTAATTTAATATTCTTAATTAATATATATTTTTATATAATAAATATTTAATTTAAAGTGGGATAAACTTATTCTAATTCTAAAAGTAAGAGTTATTGTTCTATCTTTTATCTTTTTCTGTCCATTATTTTATAATATAAGGCTTAAGATGAGTTAATATCATAAATCATTAAAAAAAAAAATGAATAGTGAAGATTAATTCTTATTTTTTACTCTTAAATAACTGGACCTCTCCTCTTTAAATTTATATAATTAAAAATTTAGTTTTATATCATTAGAAAATATATTTCATAAATCACCTTCTTTTTATAGTATATTGTTGGATTATTTTATAATATTTTTTATATCTATTGGTTATATTTAACATATTTTTAATGTTGTACAATAAATAAATAAAAAGTTAATATAAATATTATTTAATTTATATGATTTATTGAATATTTATGATTTATATATAAATATTTTATTCAAAGACATTGTCATTCAACTAATGTTAATCTCCCTCAACAAATTTTGTTTTAGGTTGAAAAAGTTGAAGTTATAAAAATTTACTTAGCACACACTTTCTAGTCAAGTAGATTCACTTTAGATATATATTTTCAGAATTCTAGATTTCGTTCAATGAATCAACATTTCACTTAGTGAATTTGGAAAAAGATGAATTTAACTAAGTTAAGTATCATTCTACTCAATACAGATGAATAGACAAATATTTATCAAGTAGATTTAAGTAGTTCTTACAATTTTACAATTTTACAATTTTACAGTTTCGTAGTTCAATTTTTAGATTCAAACTTTCTAATTCTATAGTTTCTTCAATAACTTTTCATTTTTTTTATCATTTCAAGTTCCAACACTTTACACTTATAATTCTACATACAGGTTAAGTAAATCTTATTTTTAACTCAATTTCTCTATCATATATTTCTTGTTTGCTTATTTCCTATATTATAATTTACTAGATTTTAGGAATAATTTTATAATTGAATTTTGAATCATTGGTTGAGATAGACAAATGTAAGATTTAAGTTTGGGGGTTTTGAATATGGACTGTAAACTAAACCATGCTAATGCAAGTTGAATGATATAATGCTACTTTGAAAACAGTAAACAATGCTGATACAAGAATGATTATGCAGTAAAGTAATGAAGAATTTAAATGTAGTAATCACTTATACAATGGTACTAAAATGAATTTTATGTTAATGAATAAATTTTACATCTATTTTTTAAGACATTTTATTTTCAAATGATAAACTTATATAAAGTGAAGATTTTATATGTTTGGACATTTCACTTTTATGATGTTTTAAAATTATTAATACGGTCTTGATAAACTATTAATCTATTATAAATGTAAAATATATATATATTTTGTTTACACTTATAGTATTATATAAAATTCTATTAAAAAAATATATGTAGATTAAATCTAAATCAAATTTCTTTAATCATAATAATCAAATATAAAATCTTTTATTTATATATATTATATATATATATATATATATTATATTTATAATATATTTTGTTTTAACAAGTATCATTTATCTAAAAAAAATTAAAATATATTTAAATATTTTTTATTTATTAATACATTCGATAAGATTATGGAGTATTATAAATTAAAAAATAAAAAATTTAAAAACAAAGGAGATATCAAAAAAATTTTGAAGTGAAGAAACAAGGTAAGAAATTTATTTATTTATTTATTTTGTTCATTATTATAATATATTTGTAACGAACAAAAATTGTATCTATTTTGCGTTTGTAACAGAATAATAGTCTATTTATACATTATTAATAATTTCAAAATATCATAAAATATGAAAGTCCAAATACATAGAATATTTAATTATCCATTTAAATTTTATCACTTGAAAATAAAAATTCTTTACAAAAATTATAAAAATTTATTCTCCTGTGAGTAAAACTTGAAGCTATTGTTTAGCTTTCACCTACATTATTATCTGTTCCCATGTTAAGATACGATCTTTGCAGTATCAACAAAACCACAAATACAAATAGTAAAGGCAAACTAATATAAATAAAACCAATTAAAATATATATAATTCATAATTTCATTCTCACAATCATTGATCTAAATATATTCACATATTCAAAATATCATAGTCATTCTCAATCACACGTATACACACTCACTCATTCACAACACTTAATATTCTAGACACACTCTTCCGGAAAATTATATGAAATTATTAACCTTTGAGTTTAGCAACTAAACATGTTTCTTTGGTTATCGGACCATAGACAAACCCTAAGAGTCTTTTTCATCTCCAGATTTTCCTATCTATTACCTTTTTCTGGTATTGACACGTTAGGGTAACCCCTACATTCACATATTAAATAACGAATGGCTCAATCCACCAGTGATAAGTGTAGTAGAAGTCTTCATCGACCTCTCACCACATGATACTCCTGTCTACATGACTAGAATACCATTAGAAGTCTGGATACCCCATCTGATATCTCTAAATTTCCATATGTATACTAAAGTTATATCAAATAGTGTCCCATGGTAACTAACTATCTGGCTTAAACACACAAAAGTACACAACTAATAAAAAATTCAAAACATATCAAACCAATCTCATTAACATCAATCAATATCATTTTCATTTCCATTTGCTCCCTACCATCACAATTTTCTTGGCACCACTACCATCATCACAATTTCTTAGCACTACTACCATCATCGCAATTCCTTGACACCTTTCCCATCACAAATCCTTAGCACCTTTGTCATCACAATTCCTTAGCACCATTTCTATCAATTCCCATAATTCTTGTGACCTCAATCACAATTCACAAAACACAATCACATCATCATCACTAATCTCATTTCACAATTCATCACAAATCATAATACATAAATCTCAACAATTCAGTACAACTCAATTTGACAATTTTAACAATTATATAGAACCCACAATTCAATACTTAATAAATTTCATATCATACTCCACATATATAAACTCTTTTAATTCAATTTAGAAAATAAATAATTTCCAAAATAATATATTTTCGTCCAAACAAAATAATTTCGAAAGCAATTAGCTCATTCTCACAGCATGATCATTATCCACTAAAAATTCATATCTTAAGTTTTACACATTATTTTTGTGTGAAATAAAAATCCTTAGTTAGCTAACATTCAGTTCTAAAAATTTTATGAAGGACACTTTTACAAATTCGTAATAAAAACATACAAAAAGGGGTTCATAATTTCGAAACGAATAAATTTCCTGACAACTGGACCTTTAATTACAAAAAAAATTGTATCTTGAGTTATACATATCCTTTTTATGTAAAATAAAATCCATTAGTTAGAGAACATCTAGGGTGACAACTTTCATGAATATCACTTTTTAAAATTCGAAATAAAAATAAGCCAAAACGATATCGTAATCTTAGGACGAAACTCAATTCACACTTTCACATCTAATAATCATATAATTCTCATCAATTTCACATAAAAATATATCAACACAGATAATCATTTAATGAATCATGAATAATTTTGCTTAATTAACTTCTCTTACCTCTAATCAAGTTTTCCCCGAATTTAGATGAATAAAAGATGAATCTACTTTTCACACTCTTTCCCCTGATATTCTCGGATTTTCAAAGAGATAAGAATTGAACAATTGGAGAAAATTGAGAAAATTTTAAAGAGAGATTAGAGAGAAGTAGGGATCGATTTTCTAGAAATAATATGAAAATGAGAGGATTAGGGTTAAATTATACTATTTATAATATTTCCTTTTCCTCAACAAGTGAGCTTAAGATTTACCTAATATCGGGTCTTCACAATATTAGCATGTGCGTAATATATAAATATAAAAAAATAGATACAATTTTTTATCAGTTAGTTAGTTAATTTAATATTTTATTATGCTCTATTTTGATATTAAAATGTTAAAAAAATTCAGATTGAACTTTAGATATATTTAAGAAAAAAAACTATAAACTCGTTTTATAAGAGAAAAAAGATTGATAAGATTGGCAAAATAAATTCTACTTTACCAAATGTAAATTCAATGAGTAATGTTGAACATGTTGTTCAAAAATCTATTATTCAAACCATTGATCAACCTATTGTACAACATTCTTCAAAAATTATAAGAAGTAAACATGAAAATATTAATATTGATATTTTGATACTTAATCTTTAAAAACATTCATAAATTTGGTATTATCTTATCAATAAGATAAAATTCATAGAGTTTATATAAAGTTTGAATTGTATCATTATTTTATGAATATATATTCTCTTTCGAGTTTAAACAATCATTTTCATTGAACATATATAAAGTTTGAACCGTAGAACTTATATGTATTAGATAATTTGACTCCTCTCATCTAAAATTTCTAACACTGTCCATGTATGAACTTAAGTTAGCATAAACTCATATTAATAACAAAAAAATATAATGTAATGTACTAGAGCCTACATACAAGAAGCTCAACCTAACTCCTAAGGATGACTTAAAGCATTGAAAACGTACTCAAAAGAGAATTTCAATAGGTTAGAAATATTCTTCTCTTCAAAATTTTTTTCTTAATATGCTTGGATCTTAAAAATGATAAGAGAGGTAAGTAGAAAAGTTAAAAAGAAAATAGAAATTTTTAGAAAGGAAAAGTTTTAAAAAAATAATAATTTTTAACCTGTGAAAGATAAAATGTTTAGTTTAATATTTATATATTTTCCAAAATTTTACTAAATAACTTTCCTCCATACAAATTTCTTTCTCATTTAAATTAATTTCTATTTAATCCTTCCATATGCATATTATTATAATATGTTTATTAAAATTATTTTGTTAACATTTTATTATAAATATTAAATTTTATTAATATTTCTACACCATTGAAAGTGCTTATTAAGATGTACAGTCGATAAAACTTTATATAACTTAAAAACTGCATTATTTCTAATTAAAAATATTATTTTAATGAATATTATAATTTAATATAATAAAGGAGTATTTACAATTTTTTAATTTATTCAAGAATAAAAAATTAATATTTTTATTTCAGACATACAATATCATTATTCAATAATTTGATTTATTAAACTTCATTTAGAAAAAACCGGGTATTTTGTCTAAGAATTACTTGCACGTTAATCATAACAATTAATTATACCATACCATTTGAGAACATTTAAGGCAGTGTTTGGATATCTCTTTGAAGGCTTCTGAATAGTAAATTTCACTTTACAAAACAGATAAAGTAAAAAATACCGGAAGAAAGAAAAAGGATAGATTCTTATTTGGTTGAACTGAACGAGTTCCAAACACGAATCAATATAAAATTTTGACTTTATTGTAGTAATTTTGATTTTTAATCTTTCATTTTATTAATTTTAAATTTTTTAAGTATCCATAATTTTGTATCTGAATATTTTTTAAGATAATTTTGATCTTGTATTATTTGTAACGTTATTCAAATCTTAATTACCCAGGTTTTTTTTTTTTCCAATGCTGAAGATAATTAACGAAATTCTGAAAGAATCATGATACTTATGATATTTTTACAAAATTAAAAGAGTAGCACCTATAAAAATATATATGTTAATAAATGTAATTTAGCAATTATTACATTTATTTTTAAAAGTAAAATATGAATAAATAAAAATTAAAGAATAAAAATGTATAAAAAGATTAAAAGACAAAATTAAAAAATAAAAAATCAAGCATCAAAATTGTAAATTTTGTAAAAGTCCAAAAACTTCTTAGAAATACCAATTATCAGAATTCAGCTTCCTTATCCAAGCCATTAGTTGTTAAAGTCTTTCATTTTCAGCAACTCATTCTTTTTTTCCACTCTTCATTTATCAAGTGGAATAAATCCCTCACATAATTGTTAGAATATAATATAGAATATTATATATTAATTAGTATTTATTAATTGTGGGTAATTTAGTCTTTATACTATTTATATATTGTCCTATTTATATTCTTGTTATGATTTGTATCTTTTAGAGTTTCCATATGCTATTATCAAAATTTCTATTTCTCTTTCCCTTGTCTCTTCTCTTTATGTTCTTATGTTATCATGGTATCAGAGCAAGGTTCGTGCTTAGAGTTGTATAAGCCAATCAAATTTTTTTTTACTATTTGTCATTCAACCCAAAAGTTTTGTTTCGCTGTGCAATTTGGTGGTTTCCTTTGGTGGTTCCTTTGGTGATTCTCTTGGTGATTTTCTTGGTGGTTCTCTTGGTGGTTCTCTTGGTGGTTCTCTTGGTAGTTCTCTTGGTGGTTCTCTTGGTGGTTCTCTTGGTGGTTCTCTTGGTAGTTCTCTTGGTGGTTCTCTTGGTGGTTCTCAACGCCATTAGTTTCTTTGTTGGCAAATTGTTGTTGGTTGACTTACCAACATCAATTAATTTTAAAAAAAAAAATCAACAATTTATTGCTAGTCAGTCACATCTCATGTCTGTCTCATCTTTAAAAGGTTTGTCTTCTTCGAACTCTTCAGGTATGTCCCTTCCTTTATGGATCCTTGATTCTGGTGCCTCACATCATATGTCATATGATCCTAAGTCTTTTGTATCTTTAAATTCTACCCAAACTATATCTGTTATGACTGCAGATGGCTCCTCAATGCCATTAGCAGGCATTGGATCTGTCTCTACATCTAATTTGTCTCTCTCAAATGTTTACTATATTCCTAATCTCACTTTAAATCTTGTCTCTATTAGTCAATTTTGTGAATCTGGTTACTCAGTTTTGTTTTCCTCTACTAATTGTTCTGTACAGGATTCTCAATCAAGGAGAGTGATTGGGACAGGCCGTAAACAAGGGGGACTTTATATGTTGGATGAGTTGAAAGTTCCAACAGTTGCAGCTTCTAGTGTTGATTTATCATCTTTTAATCTGAATTTAAAATCATCTAAGTTTTATTTATGGCATTCTCGTCTTGGACATGTTTCTTCTTTTAGGTTAAACTACATAGTCTCCACTGGAGTTTTGGGCAAGTTGCAAACTAGTGATATTTCTGATTGTTGTGGTTGTAAACTTGCCAAATTTACTGCCTTACCTTTCACCAAAAGTGTCTCTACCTCTCATGCACCTTTCGACTTGATTCATTCTGATGTATGGGGTCCATCACCGGTTCCTACCAAAGGTGGATCTCGTTATTATGTTTCATTTATTGATGATTATACTCGTTATTGTTGGGTTTTTCTTATGAAACATCGTTCTGAATTTTTTAATATATATATTATGTTTCGTGCTTTACTTAAAACACAACATAATGCTGTTATTAAGTGTTTTCGTTGTGATTTGGGTGGTGAGTACACTTCTAATAAATTTTGTGAGTTACTTGCCTCTGATGGTACTCTTCATCAAACTTCTTGTACTGATACTCCTCAACAGAACGGAGTTGCTGAAAGAAAACATCGTCACATTCTTGAAACTACTTGTTCTCTTTTATTGTCTGCTTCACTTCCTAGTGAATTTTGGGGAGAAGCTGTTCTTACTTCTGTTTATATTATTAATTGAATTCCATACTCTATTATCTCAGGTATGTCTCCATTTCAAAAGTTGTATGATTGTGTCCCTGATTACTCTTTCTTAAAAGTTTTTGGTTCTACCTGCTTTGTTCTCCTTCCACAAGTAGAACGTAGTAAATTATCTCCCCGTTCTAAAATATGTGTTTTTCTTGGTTATGGGGATGGTCAAAAGGGTTATCGCTGTTATGATCCTATCAATAACAAACTCTATGTTTCTCGTCATGTTGTTTTCCTTGAGCACATTCCATTTTATACCATGTTAGAGTCTTCTCACAAAACTACAAAATTAGATCTCATCTGTATTGATCCTTTTTCCAAAGATGATAATGATGCTATAAATAATATTGAAGTTGAGAATTGCAGGAATGATACTTGTTCTACTACATCTCAAGATGTCCCCACGGCTTCCCAAACACCTCCTATGATTGTTGATCCTCCACCTCCTCGTTATCCTCCACGTATTCGTAAGTCCACTCAATCACCAGATTTTGCTTATTCTTTTTATTCTTCTTCTTTTGCTTCTTTCTTAACCAAAATTCATAGTTTGTCTGAACCATCTTCCTATCAAGAGGCTGTCTTTGATCCACTTTGGCAAGAAGCTATGCAAGAGGAACTTTCTACATTATATAAGACAGGTACTTGGGACTTGGTATCTCTTCCTCCAGGCAAAAAGGCTATTGGCTCTCGGTGGGTCTACAAGATTAAAACAAAGTCAGATGGGTCTGTTGAGCGTTATAAAGCTCGTCTAGTTGCTAAAGGATTCTCTCAAGAATATGGTTTGGATTATGCAGAAACCTTTGCCTCAGTTGCTAAGATGACTACCATTCGCACTTTTATTGCTGTTGCATCTATTCGTCAATGGGATATCTTTCAGATGGATGTGAAAAATGCTTTCTTAAATGGTGATCTGAGAGAGGAAGTGTACATGATACCTCCTCCAGGTGTTCCTCATAATTCAGGGGAGGTGTGTAAGTTAAAAAAGGCTCTTTATGGTCTCAAACAAGCTCCTCGGGCTTGGTTTGAAAAATTCTCTAAAGTTATTACTTCTCTTGGATTTTGTTCTAGTGATTATGATCCTGCTTTGTTTCTGAAGACTACTTCTCATGGT
>BDMB01000210.1:7088-59147 GCA_016859785.1 Macrotyloma uniflorum
ATGTAAATTTTAGTTTTCATTGAGCAAATTTTGAATGATTTTGTTATTATTTGACAGAATATTGTATGTTGGCTGGGGATTTTGTTGAATAAATTACATTTATTCGTTTAAATTGTGGTCAATCAGGTACAAATCAGGTACAAATCAGGTACAAATGATCAGAAAAAAATTTGGATTTCAAAATTTAAATAAATCTTTTTTTTTTTACTTGGGACTTTTAGATAGCGGTTCATGGAACAGCTATCTAAACCCAATAAAAGAAAGCGGTTCCACAGTTAACCGCTATTAAAAGTATACTTTAGATAGCGGTTCATGTGGAACCGCTATCTATCTAAAGTATACTTTTAATAGCGGTTCCACATGAACCGCTATCTAAAGTATACTTTTAATAGCGATTAGTTAACCGTTATCTAAAGTCAGACTCTATAATAGCACCTCATTTAATAGCGTTTTTAACCGCTATTATAAGCCATGCGAAACCGCTATCTAAAGGCTATTCTGTTGTAGTGTTGGCAAAAAAACAACAGCAGAGTTAGTTTGTTTGGTAAGTTGAGAGACAGAAAGGATTTTCTATTGCATGGAAGGAACACACAAAGTATTGGAGAGGGATAAATCATTAAGTAAAAATGTTCCAGAATGAGAGATGTTTAAACCTGAACCGTTACCCATAAATAGTGAGTTTTGACCCGTGTACGGATGATGAAGCGCTAGATTGGCAAAGATCATTGGTGACGTGATGCGTCGCTCCACTGTCAACCAGAAAATTAGGTTGAGATGTGTCAGCAGTTGCAGTATGGACCTTAACCTGTCCAGAATAACGAGGAGGCGTCGGGACACCAGGGTGTTGCTGCTTGAAGGTGTGACACTGAGACAGAACATGACCCTTGACATTGCACCACTGACAGCGACCAAGAAACAGTTTGCGATTGCCAGGGCGTAAAGTGGATGATGCAGAAAATTGCCCAGACCGAGTTTTGTCATAATGGTTGGGTCGAGCCTGTGCATTCAAGGTTGTCATGGGAGCAGGAACCTGCCGTTGAGCAGTAACAAGGGAGAGTTCTTGAATGAGAAGCTTCTCGGGGAGGTCATCAAAAAGAATGGCAGTGTCCCTTGCATTAACACCGTCAATGACAGCTCTGTAGCTATCGTCGAGACCACGCAAAACATGGTCAGTCATGTCTTGGACGGAGACAGGAGAGCCAAGTGAGGCAAGGAGATCTGCAGTTTGCTTCAGAGAATGCATGTAGGTGGTGATGGATTGAGTGCCTTTGGACGTTGTGTGGAGACGCTCCTTTAACTGCTTGAGGTGGCTGCGGGATGCCTTGGCATAGGTGCGCTGGAGAAGAGTCCAGAGATCATGTGATGTCTTTGTTTGAGACACCAGGGATGCTACTTCTGAGGAAAGAGTGGTGAGGAGAGCACCGTATATTAGGCGGTCCTGTCGACGCCAGGTTTGATAAGCAGGATTCGGATTTGTCACCGTCGTCACCGGTGCAGGAAAAGATCCATCTGGATATTTAAGAAGATCATAGCCATCAAGGAGAGCTTCAACTTGGAGTTTCCAGGTGAGGTAATTGGAGGGAAGAAGCTTGGTTACACTGCTGAGGGTGATGCAGATGAAGAGTTTTGATGGCTCATGAGGATTGCTAATAGAGGAGGAGTTGTTGTTGGTTATGAGAGGCAAAAAAAGAAAGGAAGCAGCGTCCTGGGTTGGAAAAACAAAAAAGAGAGAGGATCGTATTAGGCTGATACCATATAAGAAAATAATTTTTATTGATATTTTTGTAACTGAGTTATAGTAGTATAAATATACAAATTGATAACATAATAAAGAAAAACAGATATGCACAGATATGCACAATCTGGCTAATTATGATAATAAAAGCTAATTATTGTAATATAATAATTTGCTTTTATTATGATTGATAATATAATAATTAGCTTTTATTATGATTGATATTTAGTTCTGCCACTTGTACAAGATTCATTTGCAATGCATGCAATGTAATAAATTAATGATAGTAACTACAAAATTCTACTCTTATAAAAAAATTACAATATTACCGAAGATATCATAATAAAAAAGATTACAATATTACCGAAGATATCATAAACAAAGACAAATTAATATATATATATATATATATATATATATAAACTAATACAATTCTTACTTTATTAATCAAATTTTATGAAGCTGAATTAGATTTAAAATTTATTTTTATTATGATATTATAACTTATTATAATAAAATTGTTGGACTTATCACTTTCTATCGAACTTTTATCGAATTATGCTCAAATATTTAATTCTATAAATTAGTCCTACAATTACCTTGTTTTATAAATATCTAGTCACATTTTAATTGGAATAAATAACAACTATATAATTGAATATTATTCTATTTCTTATTCAAAATCTTAAGGTTATGGGTTTGTGTATCTTTCTCTTTTATATGCTATTAATTTTCTTATTTTTACCTAATATAAAATTTCAACTCATTTTGAACTCTAATATAAAATAAATATCTAAAATATAGTAACTAAAATTATATATTTTGAATCAAATATAGTCAAATAAAAGGTCACTATTAAAAAAAAAAAAAAAGGGCTGGTTAATGGATGTAAGCGAGTAAATTAATATGGATCTCTGAACATAACTTGTAACTACGGCCACACTAGGGTTGACTCGGGCATGGTTGGATGTAGCAAGAGGAATAAATAATTGGGTTTCAAATGAGTGAGTTTACTGAAGAAACCGATATTGCAGAAAACAATGACTTGCTTCAAAGTCATACATCCAAATCAACAAGTAGAAAGAAGAAGAATGATATGGTAAAGGAAAGCTGCGCCCTATATACCTTTCATACCAATTTTTGCTTCGCTAAGACCACAAATTATGTGTCAACCCCTCCTTAACTTGTGCAAATACAACTGAAATAGGAGTCATTTCTCAATAAAATCAAGCTATGGTGCTCCCAAATCAAGATTGACTCATTCTCCCAAACTAATAATGAGTTAAGACCCCCCCAATCACTCTTCGAGTATCATGATTTGGTCAAATAGGTTACTCTTCCACACTCTATTCTCCACACACCAACTCACATGCTACATCAATCCAAAAACTAAATAAGTAAATATTATAAATTCTACATATTCACCAAACATTTAATATACTTTTAGGTCAGAATCTTTTATTGATTAATGTAATTTCTGTTTGGTATGTTTATCATCTTCATTTTAACTACTATATTTTAGGATCACACCCTCCATCACAGTCCCGTTGCATCTGTCCAAAGGGTCAGAAGAAAAGATGTTATATCATAATCGGCTAAAAAAAGACACAGAAAATTGTTAGTGAAGTCTAACAATGGCTGATGTAAAATATTTCGGTTTGTTATGTTTTATTCAAAATGCACATATGCTTATTATCCTCAACAAATTTTATTAATTTGTTTAATTCAATTCTATAATTATTTATATATTATATTCATTTATATAATATAACGTATCTTTACCTATTTTTAATTAATATAACTTTTTATTAATAATCATTATATTATATTATATTATATTATAAGAATAAGTTTATGTATTTATAAAATATTTTTTACGAATTTTTTTTATGAAAAAAATTTAATTATTTATTAAATATTTTTTACATAATTATTTTTATGAAAATTTTTCATAAATTTATAGAAAATTGGTAGAAAATTTGTAGAAAAAACTAATTTTTTATTAACTTTTTACATATAAATATATAAATTGATGGTAGTAGTGAAAAGTTTGTGATAAATTTATAGAAAAATTGTATTTCTTATTAATTTTAAATATTTTTTATAAATTTATTTCATAAAAATAATTTTTTTTTAATGTTAAGAATAATTTAATTTTTAAATGATTTTCCGAAAGCATATGATTTTGTACGAATAGAAAGTTGGGATCATCTATTTGACATTGGAATGAAACCTTATTAATATAGAAAGAAATCTTAGAGTCAAGAGAATTTGGTTTTGGGAACTAGATTATTCAAGAATATATGAGATACATAGTTAGCAACGAGTTGAATTTACAAGGGATGAAGACTTTGAAACTAAGAGAAGGTGAATATATATATTTTTATGTCTTCACGACTTCTAGAGTTGGTAGGTCGAGTCGTGAAATCTCAAAAACTTGTAAATATATAATTGTTCCAAAGCTTGCTCAGAAATCTCACTATTTTTTTTTCTATACCATGTTTTCCAAATTCTTAATTGAAAAAACGTATTTAACGTAATACAATTAAAGTATAAATAGTTACCTTTATTTAATGTTTGGAACATGGAATTGGAAGGAACAAACTTAAAGAAAGAAAATCAATCAATTTTCTTTTCTTCCACTGTTTGATATCTTTAAAAAATAAAAGAATGATAGAAACTGTTAAATCATCCTTATCTCTCTACACACTCCACGATACTTATGTCATACTATGAATATATATAATTTAATTTATTTCCTTTTCATAATTTTCATACCAAATAATCTAAAAGATTATTTCACCTTTTATTACTATTTTCTCTTTCTTTCTTAAATCAAACATGTAATTAGTTTAATTGTTTTACCATTAACATTGACTCAATAAATTTTACATGAGAGTTAGAGAATTATACATGCGTATTTAATTTCAATTTAGCAAATTTTAAAGTTGAAAACTGTATTAAGAGAGAAGGAATGTAACATTTCTATTTTTAACTATAGTTTTATATTCCAAAAAAATTATAATAATTATTTTCATACTATAAAGTAAAACAGATATAAAACTAATATATTTTAAATATATTAAAAAAATCATATTTTTCATAAAATAAATTTATAGATAATGTTTAAAATTAATAAGAAATACAATTTTTCTCATAAATTTACTACAAATTTTCCACTATTATTTATAAATAAAAAAAGTTAATAAAAAATTATTTTTTAAAAAAAAAATTTATAGAAAATTTCTCAACAAAAAAATTATAAAAAAAATTTCACAAATAAATTAATAAAGAAAAATTTCATAAATAAATTTATAAAAAATTTCTTATAAATAAATTTATGAAATTTTTTTATAAAAATAAATTTGTAAAAATTATTTCATAAATAATTAATTTAAAAAAAATGCGTAAAAAAATATTTCACGAGTTAAATTGACATGTAGAATCAGTGATTTCACTATACCTAAGTGAATGAATTAGATATATGATGATTTTTAACCTTGTGGGGGTGAAATTGGGAAACATCAAAACGGGCTAAAAGATTGGACCTTAAAGGATTAAAGCCCAAATATGAAAATGGTTTATAGACAAAAGTTATAAACTAGATTCTGTAATAATAATGTTTGACACTATGTGCATCAATATAACTTGACCATGTTATATATATTCACATGAGCAAAAGAAAGCTTACACACAAAATCAAGCAAAAGATTAAGAGAACAAATTATTTATATATATATATATATATTATTTTTTTCTTAGTAATTATATATAATTAATATACATCTTGATTATATTTTGTTATGTAATACTTACATTATGAGAACAAATTAAATAACATGACGAAGTAATATCGGTCTCAATCAATAGTTTCAACCAGATTGCTGTCAAACATAAATAATATTTGAAATTTCTTTTTTTAATTAATATATATGAACCCATTTTGTTTCAACAAATGTTCAATTGATAGTTCTAAATTGATAGTTGTACGCATGAAATAATGAGCATAACGAGTCACATCGATGCTAATTTAGTTTAATTAAAATTTTAAAATATATAAATAAAAATTAAAAATTTTATTTTTTTATTATTTTAATTTTTTTTTAAGATATTTCACTTTTATTTTTCAAAATTCAACACTATGAATAGAATATTTTAAGAATAAAATACATCTAACCTATCAAAATTTTGAATTAAGTAAATTGTCTTTTCATTAATTTTCTTAATCTTTATAGTTGTATATTTGTATGAAAGTTTTCATGTGAAGTTTTTCTATCCTATCCTAAATATATAAGGATGAAGTTGATTTTTTAATTTATGTAAAGTTAGAATATTTTTATCTCAACTCTTTTATTTAAAGTTAAAGTTAAGAAAAGTACGTTACTAAGCAAAATTAGTGAATTTGGAGTTACTATAAAATTTTATGATAAATTATTTGAATGTTAAAAAATAATCTAGTTATATCGAGTGATGAATTATATATATTTTATTTCTTATTCGAAGTTAATTATTCTTTAATTGTAAGTACAATTATGTATAAATAATAAAAGGTGTTTGATTGTAAGAAAAATAACAAACAAAGATTGAAATTTTGGTCACTAAATAATTGAAATTGATCACTTATTAAAATAATAACTAATGTACATTGGTCACTTTTTTATTGGTCAATGATGTATAAGCACTAATTCTAGGACTAAATCATGAACTAAATCAATGAGAAAATTGATGATTAAATTTTTTATTGAATTAATAACTACATAATTAACCAAGTTTATAATTAAAATCTCAAAATCTTGAGTGAATATTGAAGTTCATCAGCAATGAAGTTTCCTATCATGTTTGGTCAAACTTTGATTGTAATAGAAATATAACATGAATCAACAGGGGAAATGGAAAGGGAGAAACACAATGAAAATGAACGTAGAAATCCTTCATATTAATCATGTTCAACAAAGCAATGCTAATAATATATATACAAGTATAATGAATAGAAAATAGTAAAAATAGAAAAAAAAAAAAAAACAGAAAAGCGCAGGAAGAGGTAGGAGATGATGAACAGTGTAACAGAAAAAAAGAAGTGAGAGATTGGCATGGAAATGCAAGAGAGACGTGATATATTTTAAGAACCCCCCTCAAGCTGGAAATATATGTTGATTATTCCAAGCTTGGAAAGTAGCATGCGCAAGCGGCTTGGTAAAAATGTCTGACAGTTGGTGATTAGAATGTACAGAAAGTAATTTGATAATGTCATTGTTAACTTTCTCTCTAATGATATGACAATCTATCTCTATGTGCTTGGTTTTTTCATGAAAAACTTGGTTTGAAGCAATTTAGATGGTAGAATTATTATCACAATAGAGCACAACAAGTTTGATATAGGAAATATGTAGATCGTTCATAAGATATATGATCCATTATATCTCACACGTAGTCGAAGCAAGAGTTGGATATTTTACCTTAGATGAGCTTCTAGAGATAGTTTGTTACTTCTTGGATCTCCATGATACATGGGAATTTCCAATATAAATCAAATATATTGTAATAGATTTTCTGGAAGTTGGGCAAGTGGCCAAGTTTGAGTCACTGAAGGCCTTTATTTGGATGGTGTTTTTGTTGTCAAGAAAAATACCAACACCGAGGGCATGTTTGAGGTACTTGAGAATTTGAAAAGCGGCCTATATTTATGTTTGGAAGTGGGTGAGGCAACGGCTGAGGTGACGAAGAACATAACATATGTTTGGCCTTGTATTTGTAAGGTAAATTAATCTTCCAATGAGTTGTATATAGGTAGTAGTGTCAGCTTCATTAAGCTTAGTTTCTTGTGTTGGAAATGCGAAAGGAATGCACTATGGATGTAGGGGCTGGTACACAAGCCAACATACATGTGTCTTTTAATAGGTCAAGGGTATATTTCCTTTGGGAAAGATGTATCCCATTTTTATTTCTTGCTACTTCAAGCCCGAGAAAATAGGTTAGATTGCCAAGGTTTTTAATTTTGAAGGTTTGATCCAGTTGATCAATGATATGTGAGATTTCTTCTAGGTTGTTTCTAGGTAGGATAATGTCATCGAAATAGATAAGAAGAATAGTAGTAGAGACAACTATGTGTTTAACAAATAATGCATGATATGTGGAAGCATGTTTATAACCATGTGAAGTAAGAAAGGTAAAAAGCCTATCATACCATTGTTTGTTGGCTTGGCACAAACCATAGAGGGACCTCTGCAATTTGCAAACATGTGTAAGATCTTTGACAAGGAGGCCAGGCAAAGGTTTCATATAAACCTCTTCATTAAGGTTTTCATGAAGAAATGCATTATTAACGTTTATTTGCCTAACATCCCATTTATTGATAATGGTCATGACTAGGAGGAACCTTACAATGGTGAGTTTAGCAACTGGGGAGAAAGTGCCAATGAAATCAAGACCTTCTAATTGGGTGTATCCCTTTGCAACTAAACGAGTCTTATGTCTTTCAATGGAGCCATCGACTTTATGTTTAACTTTGTATACCCAACAATATCCAATGGTTATTTTATCAGTAGGAAGAGGAGTAAGAGTTTAGGTCTAATTAGCTTCTAGAGCAGTCATCTCTTCATTCATAATATTTATCCAACACTCACTTTTTTATGCTTCTTCATAACTAGTTGGCTCGTTACTTGTAGAGATTGACATGATAGTGTTAAGGAATTAAGGTAAAATAGCATTATAGCAACGAAATTCTCAATTGGATAAGTTTTACCTGAAGTAGAAGTGGTGAATGCAGTATGAAAATCCTCAAGGTATATGGGTGTACGTCTTGTTCGAGTGGATCTACGTAAGTCAATAATCTCTTCATTTTCACTAATATTTGGCTGAGCAGGTGTCAAGTATGTCTCAAAATGTTGAATATCCATTATCAATGGGTACGAAAATAGAAGGTGAATCAATGTTGCAGTACTCCATATAAGGAAAATTATTTTCATAGAAAGTCATATTTCTCGAGACTTCAAGTTTATGGTTTTTAAGGTTAAAAACAAGAAATCCTTTAGTATGAGATCTAAAACCAAGGAAAACACAAGAATTAGCTCTAACATCAAGTTTTTTACGTTAATAACTTAATGTGCTATTATAACATAGGCAGCCAAAAATACGAATTCTTGAGATATCACAGAGTTTGCCATTTAATTATTGAAAAGGAGAAACATTATTAAGAATAGGTGTGGGTATGCAATTAATCAAATATGTTGCATGCTGAATGGAAAAACACCAAAAAGATAAATGAATGTTAGAATGAAAAAGAAGAGAGGGAGTTACATTTATAAATGTTGATGTTTTCTCTTTACCAGACCATTTTGCTCTGGGGTTTCCACACAGTTGGTTTGGTGTATGATTCCTTTGGAATCAAAGAAATGCTTCATACAAAATTTTGTACCATTATCCATCCTAATGCTTTTCACTTTTCTGCTAAATTGCTTCTCAACATAGTTTATAAAATTGATGACATGATCATGGGTTTCACTTTTGTTACTCATAAAAAACATTCAAGTATACATAGTGTAATCATCTACAATGGTTAAAAGGTAGTGATGACCATGCATAGATATTTTAGAGCATAGATTCCATATGTCTATATGTATGAGATCAAAAGACTGAACAGTGTGAGAATTGCTTAAAGGAAAGGGAGATTTCTTTTGTTTAGCATGATGGCAGGTATTACTGTGAGAGCCCAATTTTGAGTAAACTCTAAGCCCAATTAATTAGAAAGGGGAGAGATTATAAATAGTATATTTAACCTTAATCCTCCCATTTTTCACTCTTGTTTTTAGAAAACCCTAATTTCCTTCTCTCAAATTTCTCTCCATTCTTTTCAAGAATTCTCCTTCAATTCTTATCTCTTTGAAAATCCGAGAACACCGGGAGAATGAGCGTGAAGAGTAGATTAATTCTATCCGAATAGAATTTCTTTTTGAGATTCTTTAAAGGTAAGGGAAGCTAATTGAACAAAATTAATTATGATTGATTGGATGATTATATGTGTTTTATGTTATTATGTGAGATTTATGAAAACTATATTGATTATTATATTTGAAAATGTAAATTGGGTTTCGCTCTAAGATTGCGATCCTATTTTGGCTTGATTGTATTTCGAATTTCGAAAAGTGTTCTTCATGAAAGTTGTAGGTCTAGATGTTATCTAACTCTTAGATTTTATTTCACCTAAAAAGGATATGTATAACTCAAGATACGATTTTTTTCGTAATTAAAGGTCAAGCTGTCTAGAAAAATATTCGCTTTGAAATTACGAACCCCTTTTGGAATATTTTGGTTACGAATTTGGGAAAGTTTCCTTCATAAAAATTTTAGCCCTAGATGTTATCTAATCAATGGATTTTTATTTCACATAAAAATAATGTGTAAAACATAAGATATGAATTTTTGAGTGATTAAAGATCATGTTGCGAGGATGAGCGAAACGTTTTTGAAAGTATTTTTATTTGAGCAAAAGTTTATATTTTTTTGAATAATCATTTATGTTCTAATTTATATTAAAATATATATATATTTGAAATGTGATAAAAGGTTATAATTAAATTATTGAGTTATGTTTTTTTTTTTTTGAATCAGCAATGACATATATATTAATAAAAATTGGTACTAGAAGTACCAAAAACAATTACAAGATATAATTGAGTAAAAGTGTCCAGAAAACTAAATAGTTAACTAGATAATTATCTCTCTCCCTACTGAATAGTTATCATCAGATACTCACCAAGTAGATTATCCAACACATAAGGAACAAGACCAGGGATTCATACACCATTCTGCAAAAGATCTAATAACCATTGAAATCTTAGACTTGACCCACAATCAGGAGTTCAGTTGAGTTAGGAAGAAAATTTCTTCTGCATCTACCTTCTTATTGCGAAACAACGCATCATTCCTATGCTTCCACAAACTCCACACCACCCCAACCCACACCACCTTCCAATATATGTTAACCTTCTTGTGTTGGAAGTGCATGTAGTGTTGTAACAAATGTTGCTTGAGAGTTTTAGTTCTGCAAGTACTTATGCCAAACCACATTAGCTATCTTGCACTCCAAAACCAAATGTGAGATGGATTCCTCCTCCTCACCACATAACCCGCAACTAGTCATAGCCACCTGTACCCCCCTACCCCTCAACTTATCCCTCGAAGCAATACCTTCTGATGCTGCTCTCCACACTAAATGTAATGCCTTAGGGATAGCTTTAATCTTCTAGAGCTCAATAAAAAAACTTTCAAAATCTCCTTGTAACTCATTCTGGATAATGGAATAAGCTGATTTAACACTGCACATTCCCTTGTCATCCCCCTTCCAAACCCATTTATCTTCTCCTTTAATAGTAGGTTGTTTCAATATAATGAAGTCCATGAGTTCTTTTACCAAATCTTCTTCCCACCTGAACCAAGGTCTTCTCCACGCCAGATTCCAAACCCACCGACCATCCTGCCAAGAGCCCATATGATTGACAAGACCCTGTTGATTACGAGAATTCATAAACAGCCTACTAAACTTCACACCTAATACCTCTTCTCCAACCCACTTATCCTGCCAAAATAATGTAGCTTTACCGTCACCTACCACCATACTCATATTTTTTGCAAACCAGCCTTCACCTTGCTCATTAACCCCACAGATCTTTCTTAAATCCTTCCACCATGCTGAACAAGCTTTAACTTGTTTTTTATCCTCTAACCCTCTCCACCCTCCATACTTAGCTTCTAATACCTGCTTCCAGATCCCTTTATTCTCCTTTACTAGTCTCCATTTCCACTTAGCAAGTAATGCATCATTAAATGATCCCACATCCTTAACACCAAGCCCTCCTTGGTTCTTGGGTTTGCAAACAATTTCCCATTTCACCCAACTAATTTTCCTCTCTTCACCTCCCCCACCCCACAAAAATCGTCTTTGAATATTCTGAATCTCATGAACTACTGCTACTGGTGCTTTGAAAAAAGATAGATAGTATAAGGGTAAAGATGTTATTATCGATTTGACTAAAGACACCCTTCCACCAAATGAAATGTATCTCCCTTTCCATCCTGATAGTTTTTTCTTGATTTTTCTCAGAACTGGTTCCCAAAATTCAACCCTCCTTGGATTTCCCCCTATCTGCAAGCCTAAGTGTAAGAAAGGTACATTCATCAAATCACAGTTTAACATAGCCCAATACTCGTCAATCCCTCTCCTATCCACCCTATCCCTCCAATCCTGCTTTTATGAAAATTGACCTTTAACCCAGAGGAAACCTCAAAACACCGTAGTATACTCTTGACCATCAAAATATTTTGTGTAGATGCCTCACAAAAAAATAATGTGTCATCTGCAAATTGTAACAAACTAACCTCTACTCCAGGATTCCCCACTCTTACTCCAATCAATGAGGAAGTAGCCAAAGCGCTTCTAACCATCCCAGCTAATCCTTCAGCCACAATAAGAAACATAAAAGGAGCAAGAGGATCTCCTTGTCTAAGACCCTTGGTGGGATTAAATTCCTTAGTTGGGCTACCATTAACTAGGACTGAGACAGAAGAGGATACTAAAAGATTAGAAATCCACCGAATCCATTTTTCGTTAAATCCCATTCTCCTCATCATGTACTTAAGAAATTTCCAATTAATTGAATCATACGCCTTCTCAAAGTCTACTTTAATTATCACACAACTTTTCTTCTTATTCTTTATTTCCTCCACCACCTCATTAGCCACCAAGACCCCATCCAACATATTTCGCGCTCCTAAAAAGGCACTTTGTGACTCATCAATCACCTTGTGTATACACCTCTTCAATCTGTTAGCTAGTACTTTGGTCACTATCTTGTAAGCACACCCAACCAAAGAGATTGGTCTATAATCATTGAGACTCATTGGTTCCTCCTTCTTAGGTATGAGTGAGATAAATGAGGCATTGCACCCACGTGGCCATTTACCGTCATTATAAAAGTCCTCTACAAGCTTCATGATATCAGATTTTAAAATTTCCCAAAATAACTTGATAAACTTAAAATTAAATCCATCTGGTCCAGGACTCTTCTCACTTCCGCACATCCACACAGCTTCCCTCACTTCGCCCTCCTCAAATCTTGCCATTAAACCCTGATTATCAATAAGAGATTGCAACTGGAATTGGACACCATCTAAAGTAGATCTAACTCCCCACTTTTGGGTGAATCTTTCTTTGAATACCTCATAAATCGACTCTTTTACTTTACTAGGCTCCTCTGACCAGGCCCTAGAAATAGAGAGGCCCTTAATGTTATTTCTTGCCCTTCTCCAATTTATTGCTGCATTAAAATATCTCGTATTAGAGTCACCAAGGGCAATCCATTTAGATCTGGCTTTCTGTCTTGCAATCGACTCTTGTCTTAGATTTAGTTTCTTTAATTCAGCAAACAAGTCTTGTCTCCTTCCTTTCCCTTCTTCATCTAAGCACCCCCTTTCATCCAGAAGATCTAGCTTACTGATATGATCTGTTATCCTGTGAATACTCGACTCCACATTACCGAATACCTCCTTATTCCACTTTTTAAGATCTCTCTTCAATAGTTTCAACTTTTCTTTAAACATGTATAAGCCTACCCCATTAACTGAATAACTCCTCCAGGCTTCTGAAACATAACTCACATATTCGCTATCCTCCATCCAAGCATCTAACACCCTGAAAGGTTTTGGCCCCCAATCAACTATATCATACTTCAACACCAATGCATAGTGATCAGATACTGATCTGTTCAGAACAACTTGAATGCATTCTGGCCAAACGTTCAACCATTCCCTAGATACCATGATCCTGTCTAGTCTACTCAAAGCTGTACCATTTGGTCTATACCAAGTGAATTTTCTCCCCACCATTGGAATATCAACCACTTCCATTTGTTCAATGAAGTTATTAAATTTCCTTGAATCTTGAGCTCCAATACCTCCTTGATTAACCCCTTGCATTTCCCAATCATATCTTACTAAATTGAAGTCCCCTAGCACACACCACCTTCGAACACTATGTTGGTCTCTGATCACCTTCAGCTCTTCCCACAACTTGTTTCTCTCCCTCTTGTCACAAGGGTCATACACGTTTACCACTATACATGGAATTTTACCTTCTCCCCAAAGCCCTTGTAATCCCAAGAATCTCTTCCCTACAAAGGAATGTAACAGTGTAAATATGTTCTTATTCCATAAGCAAACCAGTCCCCCAGCCTTGTTTATTGCTGGGTTGGCCAACCATTGCACCTCCTTATCGATCCAAATCGTCCAACTAACAATATCATTGAAGCATTCCAATTTAGTTTCTTGCAAGCATACCATCTCAACCCTTTCTTTTATAATACATTGCCTAAGATATCTCCTTTTCTCACCCCCTCCCAGCCCTCTTACATTCATACAAAGGACCTTCATTTAGTAAACCTACTTCCCTTCTACTTGTCTTGTGAGTCCCTTTCTTCTAACTCTTCAAATCTTTTAGCAATAGTATCATCATCCCCTTTAAACGTAACCCCAATTTTATTTCCCAACTCCCATAGTCTCATTGCCTCCACATGACTATTCTTAATCCAAAATAACCTATTATGGAATTACTGAACGAGTGCATTGCTAACTCCATCTTGCGTCTATGATAGGCTCCCATAGAAACATTATACTCATTGGAACGCATATTTAACGAATTCAACACCAATCCACCAGGCTTATCAGATTCCATCACCACTGTACCGACAGAACTCAATGGTTGCGCCCCCAAAGAGCTATTCACTTGCTTCTGAGAAGGCACTTCATTCATAACAATATCCGATACCCCCTCCCTGACCACCTCTTCCTCATTCTTTGAAGCTGCAATTTCCCCTCCCGGATCTGAGTTGGAAGCCCCACTTCGATCTGCCCTATCTACCCTCCTCAAGTCATAGTTTGAATTCACCCTACAATCCTGCCCAATAATAATAGGCGCACTTTCTTCCCCACCTTTACTCTGCTCTGCTTGGTGCACCTGATTTTTCGAACAAAACTCCTTTAACTTATCACCATCACCTTCTTCATACTCTGACAAGAGCAGATTGGTGATGTGGTGATGTATTATGATTGGAATTTGATTGTGAGATGATATTGGTGATAATGATGTGAATTTTGTTTTGTGAATTGTGGCTAAGGTCATAAGGAATTGTGATGGCAAAGGTGCCAAGGAATTTGTTATGGCAGGGAGCCAACGTAAGTAAAAATGACATTGATTGATGTTAATGAGATTGGTTTAATATGATTTTTGGATTGGTTGTGTGTGTTTTTGTGTGTAAGCCAGATAGTTACCACGGGGTACTATTTGGTATAGTTTTAGTGTACATATGGAAATCTAGAGATATCAGATGGGGTATCCAGACTTCTAACGGTATTCTAGTCATGTAGACAGGAGTACCATGTGGTTAGAGGTCAATGGAGACTTCTACTGCATTTATCACTGGATTGAGCCATCAGTTCTTTGATATGTGTATGTAGGGGTTACCCTGATGTGTCGGTACCAGAAAAAGGGAATAGGCAGGGTAATCCGGAGGTGAAAAAGACTCTTAGGGTTCGTCTATGGCCCGGTAACCAAGAAAACATATTCAGGTTCTAGCCTCAAAGGTCAAGAATTCCATATAATTTTCGGGAAGAGTCTGTCTAGAATATTAGGTGTTGTGAATGAGTGAGTGTGATGAATGCGTGTGATTGAGAACGACTATGATGGTTTGAATATTTGAATATATTTAGATAAATGATTGTGAGGATGAAATTATGAATTATATATATTTTGATTGGTTTTGCTTACATTAGTTTACCCTTTCTGTTTGTATTTGTGGTTTTGTTGATACTGCAATAATCGTGTCGTTACACGGGAGCAGATAGCAATACAGGTGAAAGCTAAACAATAGCTTCAAGTTTTGCCTAAGGGAGAATTAATTCTATGCTGATGAATAATTTCACGAAGCTTTTGTAAAGACTTTATTTTGAAGTGAAATTTTATGTATTCATATGTTTAATGTTATATGATATTTTGGAAATTATTAATAATGTATTGGTAGATTTTTATTCCGTTATAGATGCAAAATAGATATATTTTTGGTTCGTTACAATTACAGATAAAGTTTGTATTAAAAATATTGTAAGGATAATAAAATTTCATTATTGTAAGTCTTTCATTCGAAAGGTGACCCATACGAAAGTGCCATAAGTCAATGTTTTTAGCATCACAATAAGGTTCAACAACAATGGAATTCATATTAGTTTGTGCAACAATGTCAATGTTGAGAATATATAGTCCAACTTTCTTTCTAACTATAGCAATCCTCTCTCTCGTTCTCAAGTCATGTATAATGCATTGATCAGAAGAGAAAATTAGTCTATATTATAGGCATGAGGTTAACTTGGAGATTGAAATCAAGTTAAACAAAAATGTAGGTATGTAAAGTACATCTGTGAGAACAAAATTTTCTATGATTTTAACTGTACCAAACTAAGTGGCAAAGACATTTTGACCAATAGGCAATTTAACAATAATAGGTTTGATCATTTTGTAAGAATGAAAAACTGATAAAGTATAGCAAACATGATTAGTAGCCCTTGAATCAAGAATCCAGGACATGCTTTTAGGAATAGATTTACTTGATTCATGCTAAGAATTATGGGCAAATAAGGATTCAATCTGATTGACCTGATGTGTATTTGCATTGCTATTATTTTAATTCTGTTGAAGTAAGATGATTAAGGTTTGATACTGCTGCTGAGATATATGAATGTCTTCCATTTTGTTGAGCTGATAAGTATTAGTATGGCCTGTTCTTCCACAATGTGTGCATGTTTTTCAATTAGCAATATTTCTGGTATTCTTTCCATCAAGATTATGAGGAAAACCATGTTTCCTATAATAGACATTTTCACTATGACCACTTCGTCCACAATAAGAACAAGAAGATTGATGGTTGATTCCATGTGTGCCACTTCTAATGTTGGCAACAAAGTTATTATTCGATAGTTGTCGTTATGCTGAGCAACATAAGACAAAATCTTTGTGATAGGAGGGATATGATCCATTAATAGAACATGTCATTTAATGTTGTTGTATTGATCATTTAGCCCTCTCAGAAATTGCATGACTTGGTCTTCTTGTTTACGTTGACTCATGATCCCAAAAGTTATGCAAGAACATTTATTTAAATATATACAAAAAGGGTCAAGCCTAAAATTGTCAAGCTTATCCCACATGATCCTTAATTTTGGGAAGTACTCAATCATTGTCATATCTCCTTATTTTAGAGAAGAGGCATCCATTTGTATATCGGATATTCGTAAAAGATCACTTTGTGAATACCTAGACTTCAGATCATTCCAAATATCACACGATTTCTCAATCCATAAGATGCTTTGACGAATAGGGAGGGAGACTAAATGAATAAGCTGGGATACAACCATATTGTGACACCTAGCCCATGCAGAATATGTAGGATCAGTTTTTGAGAGGTTGAAGCACGTTGTCATTGACAAATTCTAATTTGTTTTTGGCACTTAAAGTTGTAATCATGGATCTACTCTAAGAATGATAATTCCCAGACTCAAGAACGGGAGAGACAAGAGCAATGACTGGATTTTCTCTAAGATGTAGATAGAGGAAGCTATGAGCAAGAAAGTTTTGTTCATTTCGTTTGTCATGTTTTAAAGCTCTGATACCATCATAAAATCTTGACTGAATCTTAAAGTTCATCAGCAATGAAGCTCCCCATCATGCTTGGTCAAACTTTGGTTACAGTAGAAATATAACCGGAATCAACAAAGGAAATGGAAAAGGGAGAAACATAATGAAAATAAACAGTTTTAAAACAAAAAAGAATGGAAAGAAGTAGAAGATGATGAATAATGTAATAGAAAAACAAAAGTGAGAGACTAACATAGAAATACAAATACAAAGAAGACAAGATATATTTTAAGAAAATCAATAGTCAAATTTAAAACTAAAATTAATCGAATTTATAACTAAAATCAATTATGAATTTTATAACTAATAATTAATTCTATAACTAAAATAGTAAATATTTTAAACACCGATTATTATTTTTTTAAAACTTTACTCAAATAATAAATTGATATTATAATTTTTCTTTTAAATATTCAAAATATCTATTTATTTAGAATTTATTTCAAACTAGAAGAGTTTAGTACCAATTATTTCATACCCTCTATAATTATTCTAATTTTTTATAATTCAAAATCAATATTATAAATTATAATTTTAAATTTGTTTTTTCTAGTCTTAAATCTGGTCAACATAAACTTTTTCATGTTCTTTAATATAAAAGTTTCATAACTTGAATATGATGCAAATATTTGACATATTTATAAAACATAAAAAATGTATTAATTAAAAAAAATATTTATCATCAATTATAACAAATAATATTTACTGTATGTATGGGACTTAATAATGATAAGTAATTAAGCATACTCACTAATTCACATGTATTTTTTTTTTTTTTAAAATATAATCTACTACAAATTCTCTTACTTATAAAGAGAATATAAAATAAAAATTTAAATATATTTTTAGTCATTAAAATTTAAGATGATTTTGAGTTTAGTGTCTCAAATTTAAAATTATTTATTTTAATTCTTTAAAATTAAAAATTTTAATTTTAATTTTTAAACATTAAATTTGAAGGATTAAAATGAGATTTTTTTAAAAATATTTTTAGTATTTTAAATTTCATGTTAGAGATTAAAACTATATTTTATTAAATTTGAGAAATTAAAATGATTTTTTTTAAGAAATTAAAAAAATTATTCCAAATTTTAAGAATTAAAATTATAATTAAACTTAAAATAAAATATAAAATTCGTTAATATACAAAGAAAGTAGGAGGGAACTTATAGTTATTTTATTTACAATGATTGTAAGGATTTAACATGAGATGGCATCATATATTACAAAGTGACTTTTATTTTGATTGAGCACATAGAATTAGTATTTGATATTTATTAAGATTTAGAGAGGAACAAGCTTATTCTTATTGATGTGAAGTAAAATTTGGTCAATACATTCGGAATTTTTCCTTTGTTTTCTGAAAAACTTCTTCAGCAATGTTAGCCTCTTTGCCATCAGCCCTTTTAATCTCCAATTGTGCTTTCTGATAGAATCCAGTTCCTCTCAATGCATCTGAAATGAAGTCATCAAATCCAATAGCAATTGCTGCCTCTGCCTTCGCTCCATAAACCAACCTCTGCATAAATAAACTCACCATTAGTTACTCATAACTCAAATCAACATTTTTTTCAAAAATATTGAAAAAATTCCAAAGATACTAATTTAATCATGAACCAATTTTGAAGATGACAATTTTAATATGGGTCAATTTTGGAGGTAAAACAAATTATTTAACCTTGTAAATTTTGTAATAATCATACAAAAGTTAATGTTCTTAATAAGTTAGTGAAAGGAAAAGAAGAATTGAAAAGCTTAGGAAAAACAGGGCATTTCCAACCTTAACTCGTGAAAGGTGGATTGCTCCGAAGCACATTGGGCAAGGTTCACAAGAAGCATATATTTCACAGTCTGAAAGCTCTATCTGGTTTAGCTTTTCACAAGCCTGCAAAATGACACCATTGAGTTTAAAATATAAATCCCACTACTGCATAAATCATGTTTGCCAACATAAACTTGAAAGAAAATACAGAGTAATGTTCAAAAACTTATGTTGTCATGGAAATTAAGATGTTATGAAGTTTGACTGAAACCATAGCTCAGAGAGGTGATGCAAGAAATTGTTAAATTCTGGTAGTGAACTCTTCACATATAGGTTATCAATTTCAGCTGATACCCATATCCTGAATTATGAATAGAATTGATTCCATATGCATAATATATTGATACAAATATCATATGTCTAGTAAAATACTGCAGAATAATATATAATAGTTTGCTCTCCAAATGTCATATAGTTTGCTGCAGAAAGTCAATTGTGGAGTATATCCACTTCAATATAATTTAATTTGAAGTGCTTTTTAAATGTAATAATAAATAATTAGGGTATCTAACTCATTCTCAAAACTGGTTCATTATATTTCACTCATTTTAACATGACTCGTTAACAATTTTGTTAATAATCAGAATTCCTCAAACCATATAGAATGAATCATAATCTATTAATAAATGATCCAATATTAGATAATCTAATTTAAGTCCAACAATATGTTATCTAAGGTTTAATATATTAATAAGTGATTCAATTTAGGCTTTAACAATTTTGTTAATAGATTCTGATATAATATAAAAAATTATTATAATTGTGTAACTCACCCGAAAATCGATTTAATAGGTAAAATTTACTTTTCACTTATATATTATAATTCGGCTTGAAGCGAGACTTTCCAACATTTAACCTTCCTAACCTGTCAAATGAACATATTATAATAGTCCTCTCATGGTGATTTGAAGAACCCGCTCAAATGGTATCATATGCAGACAGTCCCATCAAGAATTGCAATTTGCACATAAACAATCAATTGCCTAAAAGATCAATGACTCGGAATATCCCTATTGTGTAAATGTAAATGTTCACACATACTAAAAGAAAATATGCATTTTAGTGCCATTTAAAAAGATTATCTGGAACTTTCACAAAAAAGAAGGGAACTTATTTGTCTGTTATAATAATCTAATCTAACCTTTCTTATTGCAGTGACTTCAGCATGAGCAGTTGGATCTGTGTTCCTCAGCACCATGTTGTGGCAACTTGCAACTACTTCATCATTACGAACTATAATAGCTCCAAAGGGACCACCATCTTCACAGTCTACCCCTTTATATGCTTCTTCAACAGCAATTCTTAAGAATTTGTGGTCTCTATGCTGTATAGCTAATCAACCAATTCAACAACATAAACTAATTAAGAGGCAACACAAATCATAGATAGGGAAATTCAATGTACCAATTATCTTAACTTTGTGTGGATAAACTTCATTATGCATATCACTCATATCAGTTTTTGAAAAGTTAAAAGAGTGTGTTTATAAGTACAGAAAGAAATTTATATTACCTTCTTGATGGCCAGCAAACGCAGAAGCTACTGAAACAGTTCCACCCTTGGTTTCAATCACTGCGATTGTCAACAAACAAAAGATTATAAAGAATACTAAAAGGAGAAAACTGAACATTGACTATTACTTTGTGTGGATTGGATGGAGGGAAAAAAAAAATGAAAGAAAGTGAAATAAAAGATATTGTGTATAAAAATTGAACATAGAAATTGCAAAAATTAGTAGGCTCCACCATAAAAGAAAGCCCTCTTCAAAAGTAAGATAATTTGTTAATATTTATTTTTAATTTATTAAAATTAAATAATTTTTATAACAAAAATTTAGAAATAGTAAACAATTTCATGTTAAGAAAAACGGTGGAGTAAAAATTAATTTTTAATTATTAAAAATATTTTAATATAGTTTTGTACTTTCATTTCATTTATTTTATTTACACAATTAAGAAGATTTTTTTTTTTTCATTTATTTCTATCTATCTGAATAAACACATTTTTTAATTTATTTTTCTTCATTCCTTTTTGTTTTGTTGCTTCCTATTTCTTTTCTCTCAATTTTATTAATCCAAGAGTCTCTTTATCCAAACTAGGCATTAGGGAACAAGAAGGATGAACCTGTCCACTAGAACTCCATGTTTCATACATGGGGTGGCTTTTTGCCATACACAAACCTTGAAAAACTCTTTGCCAGTTAACATAGACCAGTGGTCAATTATTATAACTTGAAGGAGAAAACCATGAGAATGTGTTGGGATTCAAAATTATAAGTAGATGAGAAACAAGAAGACATGCTCAAAGCCATGCATAAAGATTGGAAAAGCTTAAATGAGAGGAAAGAAAAGTAAAATGAGAATCCAGTTATAAGAGTTGATACTGAGAAATTTCTGAAGGCGAAGAAAAAGCACATACCGTTAACTTCTTCCATGACTTTGATGATGTCAACTACTAAAGATGAATGGGTAGTACGTTAGTTAAGTGAAAGTATTTGTGTGAACTCCGATAAATGAAGGAGTTTGTGGGGCTATATATAGTAGTACATTGGTGATGAAGATGAAGTACAAGGTGAAGAATCCAAGTGGATGATGACCATGAAAGAGAAAATGCGTTCCACGATAAATGCAGAATGTGGTTCCCTCTACGCATGTCAATAATATAAAATTATGCTTGGTCCAATAAATTACCCAACCATTTATATATTATGTTTTCTATCTCTCTTAGTTAAGTTACTCATCTTATTTTTATACTACGACTAGTGTGACATTCAATTTTCTAATACAATAAGCTATATTAAATTTTTTTATCATTTGTTAAAGTTTATAAATTATAAGGGATGTTTATCAAATAAGGAATGAGATTGATACATTTTCATAAATTATACATAATTTCTTTTGTTCCTACATGGTCGAATATTTTTTTAATGATCCGTTTTCTTTTTTGTGTTTTTTTTTTTTACTAATCCGATTATTTCGCGATCCTGATTTAGAGTGTATATGTTAATTATACTCTAACACTCAAGTTAATATAGGATTAGTAGGAATCTTAATAAAGAAAATAATGACAAAATGAAAAATGAATCATACCTAATACTAATACTTTATTTATAGTAATATTTATGGGTTTTACTTGATAGGTCATTTTAGGGTTTCCTTAACCTTCATTTAGTAGTGATTAAACGGGTTTAGATAATGATCATCTCAGTTTAATTGGTGTTCCTACAAGGGCTTAACACTTCTCGGTTTATTCTTAATTGTCCATTTTCTTCTCAACTGTCCGTCCTCTTCTCAGTTGTCTATCCTCTTCTCGGTTCTGGTTGGGAGTGTATCTATGGATTGCACTCCAACGTTAAAGTCAGTATAGAATTCGGTGAGGAATCTAATAAAGACGACAATGATAAAAATGAATAGTAACCATACCTAACACTAACACTCTATTTATAATAGTATTTATGAACATTGTCTAATAAATTATTTTAAGGTTTCTTTAAGTTTTATTTAATGATAATAAATAAATTTAGGTAATGATAATTTCAACTTAATTGCTAATAATTTCGGTTTAAGTGATCAATCATCTTTTCTTATAACAATCCATAATTTTTTCAACTTAAGAGGTTGATGACCTTCTCTCTTAACATATTTAAAATAATGTTTAGATCATAACTACAATTTTCATATTTATATTACACATACGAGGATAATATGTTAAACAATTGGTAAGATGACGGTATCATGCAGACGCTTAATGTTGAAAAGAATTAGATGCGAAATTAAAGAAATGGCCACATGGGATGTAAAAAAGTCTTTTCACACTTGATAAGAAAGAGACAAAGATATAAGAAAAGGATCAATATGGAAGATACTAGAATAGTTTTTTCCATAAAAATTATAAAAAGATGAAATTAATTTTTTTTATAAATAAAAAAGAAAAAAGAGAGTGTTGAAAAAGAATGGATAGAGGTTAAAAGCGTGAGAAGGGAGTGGAGTTAGGAATCACATCATGAGTGATGCGAATGTGTGTGTATGTACATGAATGATGCAGAGGGTGGTGCAGTGATGAGTTATGGGACATCATGTGCTACACAGAAAGGTGGGATGTGATTCTCGATCTCGTGACTCACACCCAACGGAGATTCCCACCGTTCTTATCCCATGTCGTTACAAATTTTGATAAGTTGTCAACAATATCATACTCTACTGGATCATGCTATTAATAGTATTTTATTCAATTTATTAATTTTCGTACCTCCACTGTGTTTTAAATGGGCTGCTATTATAATTTTTTTAATATACGTTATAATAAATACAATAAGTAGTCTAGGTTACCCTTATCAGTTATCTTATCTTTCTGACATAATATTTTTATAAGAAATTAAATGCTTTTCAGGTTGAACTTTTTTTAAGATAATGATTAATTGATTTTCATTATTTAAAAGTAGAAATGTATATTTTTTTTTATCTATTTTTAATTAATAAATATAAAATTTATAAAAAATAAAAATAAAATGTTTTTTATTTATCTTTTTTATAAATACAAATTTATAAAATTAAATAAATAAGATTTTAAAATAAATTTTTATCTTCAATTTTTATAAGTGTAATTTTTATTATGAACAATTATTATTTATTAGAATAATAATAATGGACCATGGACCAGTATACTAAGTTCTCAGGAAAAAGAGATGCATCATTAAATGATACTCTTAAATATTAAATTTTTCTTAAACAAAACTTTCTTAGACATATACTCTCACGCTACCACATTGTGTATCTAATAATAATAATAATAACTCCTTCTAGATGTGAAAAATCAAATCAAATATTATTAGATATTAAAATAATATTTATAAGTTCTTAATGATAAAAATATAATCAATTTCGAATAAACTTTTTCAAAATAAATAATATTTGTATTCCTAACATCACACCTATTCAAAACATCCCACGAAATCAAGGTATAAAAAACCTATGCACATCAACCATATCTTTTTGGTCCTTATCAAAGCTATGTTCACTTATTATAAAAGTGTTCAGCCCAAACAAAAATACCAAAAATACATATAGAAGAGTGAAGAATATATCTTATGTTGTAGATACGTATAAGAAAATAGGGAGAACTAAACATGCACACACGTCACACTCACCAATACATCCTTAATCACAACTCACTTTATTATCTCAAATGCATTAATACTCTTATATCTACATGTATGTAGTACCATCACACGAAACACACATATGAGTAGTCCAAGAGTACATGAACCGGATCAAAAGACCCTTACAATCAACTCTCACTAGAATGAGTCTAACAGAAGCCAGTTGGAATAGGTGACCCCCCTCATTTCAAATCTCAAATGAGGGGTTTTTCCTACTCTAAAATCCTCAAGATCAAGGTAGAAGACTATAGAAACCCTCCGTCATAGATTGCATCTACCTCCAAGAAAGTATGAATGAATGAAATATGTACACAGAAATGCATAACACATAAATGCATAACTCACCACTTATCCCGAATAACCAAGTTTAACTTGGATTTTCACACTACTAAGCCTCTGCTTAGACTTCTCAAAGCACACAAATAACTTGCAAACACATTGTAAACACAAAGAACTCATGTCATGAGCATCTCAAAACTCAAAACAAATTTAACATCCAAATCACAAATAACTCGCAATTAAATCATAACTCATCATAATTATGAGGGCTTATATGGTTGCCTCAACGCACACAAAATCCTATTGAGGCTTAGGGGTTGCATCTCTACCCAAAATTCTTATAAGTACCCACACATGAGACATTCCCCACTCCCCCTCTTACCTCAAATGACAATATCACTACTAGAAAAAAAATATTTTACATCGTTAAATTTACATCGGTTATTAGGTAAACCGATGTAAAAATGAAAACGGTGGGCATTTTTGTAAATAAAAGAAAAGTTGATCGCATATTTACATCAGTTCTTCAAAGAACCGATGTAAATGTGTTTCTTAACCTTAACTTTTTCCCGCACTGAGCCCTCTCATTTCTACTCTCTAACATCTGCACTTCCAAATCACAAATCACAAATCCCAAAAACCCAAACTCCAAACCCTAGGAGAGAGGCTCCCGACGACGAGATGATGACTCTCGAGGACTTCCTCACCAAGGTCGGCGCCGTTGATGGAGACGACAACAACGATGTTGACTGCGACATCAAGATGCCAATGCCCCGTTTTGGAACAGCTGGATAAGGCCGTGCAACAGAGACAAAGGAGAATGATAAAAAACAGAGAATCTGTTGCTAGGTCCCGGGAACGCAAGCAGGTTATTAAATCTTAACCAACTAGCAGTTAGTAACTGCATTTTACAATCGCCTCTCTCTCTTCCCCTCTTAGATTATATATATGTGTTAAACATGCAAAGGTATGGTTTTTAATATACTCTGTTTTACGTTCCTTTCTCTCTCTTTTCCGAGTTTCTCTCTTTCTCTCTCCTATTCTCTTTCTTCTTCTGTTACAATAGTTTCAATCTTTTAAAACAGGTATCTATAGCGATGTGGATATGATATCTGTGTGTTTGTTTCGATGTAGTTGACTTGTCTTTGTTGGTTGTGATGTGAATTTCACTATTCTAGGCTTACCAAGTGGAATTGGAGTCCTTGGCGGTGAAACTAGAGGAGGAAAACAACAAGCTCTTGAAGGAAAAGGTGCCTTTGGTTTTCATGTGTTTTGAAGTTTTGTACTGAGGATACTTTCAGTTTCCATTAGCTATGCTACTTTTTTTTTGTGAATAAGCAAATTTACATCGGTTATTGAAACAACCGATGTAAATCTGGAAGCAAAACCGATGTAAATAACCTAAAATAACCGATGTAAATTATCAAATTTCTAGTAGTGTATGTGACGTCTTGAGATGTTATGTTATGCAATGCCTTGAGATGCTATGCTATGCAATGCCTTGAGATGCTACGCTATGCGACATCTTGAGATGCTACACTGTGTGATGCCTTGAGATGCTACACTACGTGACGTGTAAGGGTCAAGTATTAGAAAAACCCTAAAGCAACTTGCTTAGGAAGAGGTAAGATTATAAGTAGTATAATTTAACCCCAATCCCCTCATTTTTCACATTATTTTTAAAAAACCCTAATTTTCCTTCTCTCTAATCTTCTAAACTTTTCTCAAATTTCTCTCAATTATTTTCAAGAATTCTTCTTCAATTCTTATCTCTGAAAATTTGAGAATACCGGAGGAAAGAACGTGAATAGTAGATTAATCCTATCCGAACAAAATTTCTTTTTGAGATCGTTTAAATGTAAGGGAAGTTAATTAAGAAAAAATATTCATGATTGATTGGATGATTATGAGTGTTGATGTGTTTTTATGTGAAATTGATGAGAATTATATGATTCTTAAATGTGAAACTGTGAATTAGGTTTCGCTTTAAGATTGCGATCTTATTTTGACTTATTTTTATTCCTAATTTCAAAAAGTGATCTACATGAAAGTTGTAGGCCAAGATGTTATCTAACTAATGAATTTTGTTTCATGTAAAAATTATATGTATAACTCAGATAACAATTTTATTCCTAATTAAAGGTCAAGCTGTTAGAAAATTTATTCGCTTTGAAATTACGAACCCCTTTTGGAATGTTTTTGTTACAAATTTGGGAAAGTTTCCTTCATAAAAGTTTTAACCCTAGATGTTAACTAATCAATGATTTTTTTTACTTCACAGGAAAATAATATGTAAAGCTTAAGATATGAAATTTTTAGTGATTAAAGACCATGTTGTGAGGATGAGCGAAATGTTTTCAAAATTATTTTTACTTGAGCGAAAGTTTATTATTTTTGAATAATTATTCATATTCTAATTTGTATTAAAAGAGTATATATATGTAAAATATGATAAAATGTTATAAGATATTTTTTGTATAATTAAACTATTGAGTTATGTGATGTGCAATTTGGTGATATATTGTGATTGAAATTAGATTGTGAAATGAGATTTGTGATAATTATGTGAATTTTGTTATGTGAATTGAGACTGAGGTCACAAGGAATTATGATGTCAATGGTGCCAATGAATTTGTGATGGCAGTGGTGCCAATGAGATTGAGATGGTAGTGGTGCCAATGAGATTGAGATGGTAGTGGTTCCAATGAGATTGAGATGGTAATGGTGCCAATGAGATGAGATGGTTGTGTGCCTGAGATGACTGTGTGCCTGAAATGGAAGTGTGTCTATGAGATTGTGATAAACTGTGAATTAGATTATGTGTTTGTGAGACTGGATTGTATGAATGATTATGTGTTGTGTGTGAGCCAGATAGTTAACATAGTGTACTATTTGATGTAGCTTTAGCGTACATATGGAATTTTAAATGTCTTTGAAGGAGGTATCCGGACTTCAATGGTATTCTAATCACACAGACAAGGGTACCGTGTGGAGAAAGTCGATGGAGGTTTCGACTACACTTATTATTGGGTGGAAGGAGTCATTAGTTCTTTGATAGGTGTGTGTGAGAATTATCCTGACTTACGGTTTCCAGAATGGGGATAGACGTGTAATCTTGAGGTGAAAAAGGCTCTAGAGGGATTATCAATCCTAAGGTGAAAAAAACTCTAAAAGGGTTGTGTTTATGACCCGATAACCAGTAGGTATGAGTAAGTGTTAGCTTATGATATTAAGGACTCCGTATAATTTTTTGGAGGAGTCTGTTTTGAATATTAGGTGTATGTGAATGAGTTAGTGTAATGAATGCATGTGATTAAGTACGACTATGATTGTTTGAATACCTGAATATGTTTAGATAAATGATTGTGAGGATGAATTTATGAATTATATATATTTTGATTGGTTTTTTTTATATTAGCTTACCCTTGTTGTTTGTGTTTGTGGTTTTGTTGATATTGTGATGATCATATCTTGACACAGGAGCAAATAGTAATGCAAGTAAAAGTTAAGCAGTAGCTTGAAGTTTTACTCGAAGGAGAATAAATTTTTGTTATGATTTTAGTAAAGACTTTTTATTTTCAAGTGATAAACCTTATCTAGATAATTGAGTATTCTATGTATTTGGACATTTCATATTTTATGATGTTTTGAAATTATTAATAATGTATAGGTAGAATTATTCCATTATAGATATAAAATAGGTATATTTTTTGTTCGTTACATGACTTTCCCATTATATTAAAGGAAACTTTAAAAAATTTACTTTGATAAATATCCACGACCTTGTTCTATCAGGGAGTGAAGAATCACCACTTGATTCCTAAAAATATCATAAATAATATCTATCAAAATAAAATTATATTAATATAATGATTGCATAAATACATAACTATGTATACAGAACTATATCCACAAGGTTTATGTGAAACTTCCATTTTGAACTCTTAAGAAAATAAGTATAGTTTGAAAGAAGATTTTTTTTTTATTCTTTATTCCATTTAGATTTATTTAATTATTTAATTTTGTGTCATACTAAAAGCTCTTTCATTTTAATATTACAAAATTCCTTTAATTGAAATTTAGCCATCATGCAACTAATAAAATAGAAAGATAATATATATATATATATAGAGAGAGGTAGTGGATAATAATAGATTGTCATTTATCATAAATCTAATGAAACCTTATGTTAACTTCTTTTTCCTTAATTGAGCACATGGTTGATTCATTGGAAAAAGATTGACGAAGCCATATGATTGTGAGATTTGGCTATGTACTAAAGTTTTAGTTGACATTGACCCTTAAATTGAAAGGTGATTAGGACCTAATCATGCATAGTTCATTAGTTCTCTAAGTGCCCTAGATCGATCTAAAGTTTCTATTTTGATACCTAATTGGGATCATATTACGAATTAGACAAAAATATAACTTGACAAGATATTTTAGTATGTTAATTATTGTGTTTTTTATGCTTTGAATATTTTCATTGTTTAATGTTATTTATTTTTATTGTATTAATTTACTTTTTTTAGACAAATTTTAAGTTTGAGAGTTCATACTTTAGATACATTCCTTCAAGCTATAAAATAGAGGTAATTCAAGATAAATTTGACTTATTGGTATATATTTAGAAAATACCAAGATAAGTCTTCATGTAAAAAAATGTATGGCATAGACAAGGAGATGTAAGAATCATTTGTTCTAAGTCAAGAGATTGACACATGATAAGTTTGTTTATGTTATTCAATAAACTTAATTTATGTAACTAACAAACTAAAATACTATTTCTATTTCTTATTATCATTTCATATGGAAAAAAAAGAAGGGAAAGCTTAAGAATTCAACAAAAGAACTATAATCCCAATAGATTGTCTTGTTGGAAAAACAAATAATAGAGGAGAAGATGAAGAGGGGAAAAAAATCTTCCTCTCATAGAGAAGTTGTGTCTCCTACTTGACTTGATAAGTGAAAGATGAGTCAAACTAAACTATTAAGACAAATGATATTTGAGAAATCAAAAGATGTTTCAAATCAAATTGTAAGTTCAATATTAGTTTCATTTTCAACTTTACAACTTTCTATTATGATATAGTCACTATATATTAAACATTAATTTTCTTTATAAGATACCTTACTTGAACAAAGTATATAGATTAATTTTCTCTCTCATGATTTTCAAGAAATTTTGATTGTGATTATTAGAACTCTAGAGTACCCTGATTTCAATATGGGTGTATGATAATTCTTTGGAGCACCTCCTCACCCCAACAATTCAAGAAAACCTATAAGTCAAAAGGTGGTGAAATAACTAGTTGTGAACCTGATGTAAAAGTTGAGACCACAAACAAAGTCTTAGTTAGAGAAAAAATTACATAGGACTAGAGACATGAGTTTGATGAATGAATGAAGTCCATTAACTTAGTAACATAATGTAATCGAAGCACATGTACTTCCTATTCATGGCCATGTTAGTACAAAAGATAGTAATTATACGAATTAACACTACTAGAAAAAGGCCTTTTTACGTCGGTTAAATTGAGCATTTAACGTCGAAAAACGAAGCGTCGTTGAATCAAGCGACGTTAAATTTAACATCGTTCATTAAAATAACCGACGTTGAAATTTCATGATATAACGTCGGTTATTTTCGTAACCGACGTGGAAACTTTGAGATTTAACGTCGGTTACTTGTCTACTAACTTTATTGGAAGCCATTTCAATAGAGCCATCGCTATTCCAAACGTCGAAAAACCAAACATCTTCCTAGGCAGCACATGTACTGTGTTTCTTGCCACCATGTAAGGGCTGGCGTTGTGCCTGCAAAGATCCAAGCTTACTTCCATTCCTGAGTTGCCGCAACCAACGACCAAAACCCTCTTGTTTTTGTAATCATAACCACGCTGGTGTGAACAATGGGTCCGTGAAACTTGCCATGCCAACAATTGAGGGAATCACAGGCTCGACATTCTCTCCGGTAGCAACAACGAGCCAGGGGGAAATGTACTCAAAATCCTTGGTTCTGACGACCCAGAATTTGGAAGCGGGGTCGAACTGAGCGGTCTGAACGGACTGGTTGAACCTAGGGCGGATCTTGAAGCGTGAAGCGTAGGAGTTGAGGTAGGAGATGAACTGGTTCTTGGAGGGGTATTTGGGGAAATGGTGAGGGAAGGGCATGAAGGGTAGACCGTGGTGGGAGAGGCACGTTGCAACGGCAAGGCCGGAGGGTCCTGCCCCTACGATTATAGGGCCATGAACCCACACACACTTCACTTCCTCTCCTTCTAGCCCCTTGCAAGACTCCATCCAAGAAAATCGCAAGAAACCAAGGAAAGGGTTGAGAAACTTGAAATGAAGCAGAAGAAGAAAACCCTCTCTGTTTGCTTTTCTCTTTTGGTATATCTATCTATCTATGAATGTTTGTTCTTCTGCTTCTTGCGTCTCTCGAGCAGAGGGTGGGAATTTAAAGAGGGAAGTGGCGTACAGTCGGAATGGTCAATGAAATACGTTGAGTATCAACGTCGGTTAAATACATAACCGACGTTGTTATATTTTTTACGTCGATTGTATTTGTAACCGACGTAAAATTATAGTTATATTTACAATTATGCCACCGCGTTTAAAACAACATCGGTTATATGTATAACCGACGTTGTTTGGTGACGTTGAAACCCCATTTTCTAGTAGTGTAAGTGGATCTATCAAAGGAGATTGACCAAGACATATCCTATTTGTGTCATTTGTTTGTTGGAGAAGAGCCTCCTTATCTAGTGGCTATTATAAGAGTTTGTTGGGAAGGGTCAATCATACACATACTGGCCATGTAGACTAATATAAAAGAGTGGTGGTTGAAGAGATTCTAGATGCTACTACTTTAGTTCCTATGCTTGCAAAAGAGGCTCAATTTGTGGGATAGGTAACATTAATTGCATAACCTATACACCTAACTAAAGTTAGTTAAAAGAAAAAGAAGACATATGTGACTTAAATTGGTTTAATGTACACATTATCTCTAATTTTTATTAATCCATAATGTTTTAAGTATTTGAAACACGATGTTTGGTACCGTGATAAGTAGGGAACTAGAACATGAAAGCAAACCATTACAACTAATGATAGACCTAAATAACCTTTTAATTTAATGTTGGAGTTGATTGAGATTTTATAGAGTTTGTATCAAGTGTCTTGTGTCATATCATGAGATGTAATACTCTTTAGTGTGAAAAATAATAATTAAATTTTGTACATAATCATGCAGTATACCTTCAAAATAATCTAAGACAACCAAATGCTAAATATTATAATCATAGAATTATGAATGATGTAAGTACATTCTAATTTTATATTTTATTGTACTTATTTATTATGAAACAATACATTATAATTTATATTTATGTTAATTTTAAATAAATTAATTTTAAATATGGGGAATGTCAATTTGTATAGTTTCTTTGAGTCTCAAGCCATAAAAATTCTAAGAAAAATGAAATTTAAATATATATTAAGAATTCAATTCATGAATCTTGAAAGACAATTTACATGATTCTTTTTAATTTGTAATAATAATTCATAACATATACATTACATAATACATTATTACTAATTAATTATCACTTATTAAAGTCTTATTAACAATTGATAGTGATAATTTTGATGAACAGTAACATCATGTTATTTTATTCATTATATGAAAAGTCGAACACAAACTTTAAAAATTTAGAATAGAAGTATGATTTCATTAAAATTTAATTAATTTTTTTTTGTTCAACCAAAGTATTGTATAAATTAATCATTTTTATTTATGTTAGTGTTATGAATGTGAGTAATGTTTTAGATGGTAAATTCATCTCATCATCATTTAAACTACATTAGATTTATTTTAAGGAATTTAATTCTACATTAAAACTATTTAGAATCATGCTTGTATGTTTTTAGAAAGTTAATTTAGTCAAAATTGATATATTAGTGCAATAAGCAACAAAGAAGCTTTAAGTGTGGGTATTACATTATGTATTGGATGTGAACTATTTCGAGTGTGACTATTATGGATTCGTGGGCCTAGGTAATAATATTCTTTTATTTTTTTCTCAAGTAATTTTTTAATGTCTTTCAAAAAATACAAAAATAACAAATATTATATATATATATATATATATATATATTGTAACTTTTTGCCGATGATGAGTCATTGAACACATATTGTATATAAATTAGTAATGTTATTGTATTTTTTTCATATTAATAGTTAACTATTTGTGTTTAAATCTAATGAAATCTTATGTTAACTTTTGTTTTTCTTATTAGAGCATATGATTGATTCAAGGAAAAAGACTAGTGAAGCCATATGATTGTGACATTTGGCTATTATGCACATGTCTAGTATTAAAGTTCAAAAACATATTTTAATAGTTATCAAAACCTAATCATGTATAATTTGTTAGTTATCTATGTGTCCTAGATCAATCTAAAGTTTCTATTTTGATACTTGATTAAAATCATGTTACGGAATTAGACACATATCTAATTAGGCAAGATATTTGGTATGTTAATTATTGTATTTTTTTTATGTTGTGAATATTTTAATTGTTCAATGTTAACTATTTTATTGTATTAGTTTATTTTTATAGACAAACTTTGAGTTTGAGAGTTCAAACTTCATACAAAACTAAATACTTTCCTCTAAGCTACAAAATAAAGGTAATTTAAGATAAATTTGACTAGTTGGTATATATTTAGGAAATATCAAGATAAATTTCAATGTCAAAAATATGGTATACACAAGGACATGTAAAAAACATTTGTTTAAAGATGAAAGATTGACACATGATAAGTTTGTTTATGTTATTAAATAAACTTAATTTATGTAATTAATAGAATAAAATATTATTTCTATTTCTTATTATCTATTCATGTGAGAAAAAGGAAGAAAGCTCAAGAAATTCAACAAAAGAACTCTAATCTCCAGAGATTGTCTTGTTGAAAAAATAAATAAAGAGGAGAAGATGAAGAAAACAATCTTCTTCTAATGGAGAAGTTGTATCTCTTTCATCCTCTCCTATTTGACTTGAGAAGTGAAAGATGGTTCAAACTAAAGTATTTTTTTGATATTTGAGAAATCAAGAGATATTTCAAATCAAATTGTAAGTTCAATATTAGTTTCATTTTTTACTTTAAAACTTTCTATTATGATATTGTCACTGTATATTATTTTTTTATAGGACACATTGCTTGAACAAAGTATATAGATTACTTTTGTGGTTTTCAAGAACTTTTGACTATGATTATTGGAACTTTAAAGCACCTTGATTTTAGTATGGGTGTATGAAAATTCTTCGGAGCACCTCCTCTTCCTAGAACTTCTAAAAAACCTATAAGTCAAAAGGTAATGAAGTAACTAGTTGTGAACCTAAAGTAAAAGTTGAGACTGCAAACAAAGTCTAAGTTAAGAGAAGAATTTACAAAAGATTAGAAACATGATTTTGATAAATGGATGAAGTTCATTGACATCGCTTAGTAACATAATGTAGTTGAAGTAGATGTACTTCCTAATTGGGAGAATGTTAGTACAAAAGATAGTTATTGTATGGATTATATGGATCTATCAAAGGAGATTGACCTAAACATATCTTATTTGTGTCACTTGTTTGTTAGAGAAGAACCTCCTTATCTAGTAGCTATTGGAAAAATATATTTAGAAAAAAATTAAAGAAATAAGATAAAAATAATAAAAAAAAAAGTTTATAATTATAAATTAATATTAATTTTTATATGAATGACTTATTTTATTATATTGATAAAATTTATATTTTTTTAATTTAAAGATTTATATTAGTTGAAGAAATATATATTTTGTTTAATTGTCTAAATTTTTTGTATTTACACATATAACTTTTTAGTTAGAATGAATTAAAAAGTAAATAATTAAAAGAAAAAAAAAATATATATATATATATAACATCAATAATCATCATAATCAATATAATATATATAGTTATTTTGGTTAAAAAATATAAATTGACAAGACAATTTTTTTATATTTATTATAACCAAAACCGTTATAAAAAATATTGTTTTAAAATTACAATTTCTATTAAAATTACTACATGACATTAGAAAATATAAAAAATATCAAATCATATTAAGTTTTGTCCTAAAAATTTATCAATAAATATTATTAAAAAAATATTTTCTTTATCTTTGAATAATTCAAAATCTAAAGCAAGTGCTTCATTAGTCTTACACTTATCAAGTCCTTGTCAATTTCTTTCTTACTGATATTGATATGTCATATTTAAGTATTTTATTTTACGACATTCATATCTTGTTAAATATATATATTTTTTTCACAGTAAATTATAGATGTTTGCTGATGAAACGTTAAAAAAAATATTAATTAATAATCATGGAAATAAAGGTTATATTTGAATCTATCCTTTAACATTATTTAATTTTCAAGCGTCATCCTTACTTTTTAATTTATTATTTCTAATTTGATAATCAATTATTTATTTATTTATTTATTAGGATATTATTAATGTTATAATTGAAATAGTTTAATATATATATATATATACTAAAATAATCTAATTTTACCAACTCTAATAATTTGAACTCAATAAATTATGTTACACGAGATAAACATTATATTTCATAAAATAAACATATAAATTATTATTGTATCTGCCAATTAATATTTATAAAATATAAAATATATAAGTTGAGATACACTAAAATAATTTATTACAAAATAAATAAATGATAACTAAGAATGAAATAAGAGGAAACTGTAACTGATCTAGAAAGAGAAGAAAAAACAAAAAAAAAAATATTCATCATTATAAAAATACATAATGATAAATATGACTATATCAACAACAACAATTTTTAAAGTTAGTTAAAAGAAATTAACTGGTCATAAAAATCCCTTTCCTAAATAATATAAAAAATATATATTTAAAAGAAAAAAAGAGTTAAAGGATTTAAAAGAAAAGAAATTGAAAAAAAAATTAAAATAAAAAAAATTAAAAGTGAAATTATATATTTATCCTTTAGTTTTAATCTGCGAGTGAGTGTCTTAATTTTGTATCAAAATAAATTAATAGAAATAAAAATTGTCCAAATTGAAGTATTAGAGGAGAGATGAATTAAAAAAAGACGAGATTAGTCTATAATCAAAGACGATGGCAATCAATAATAAACCTAACAAATTATCTTATACATGAATATCTCAGAAAACTTATCACAAATTAAAATTGTATTAATGGATAAACTTATCATTAAAAAATTAAAAACTCTTAGGTAGATATGAGCATTAGTGAGCTAAATTATGGTTAAGTTGAAAACTTGATCTCAATGATTGAGCACTCTGATATGACTACAAAAATTCTTAATCTGCCGCCGCGTCCCTCCAGATTAGGTTTCTAAAACAATTCAAACCACGTTATTCATTACTACAACGTTTTTGTCTTCAACAAAAATTCTCAGACAAAAATATTATTTTATCATCAAAGATATTACATTTACACACTATCGATTTAATTACTTCTAAAACTCCACAAATTGATTTTTTTAAACTCTAGTCAGCATTTTAGTTTACATTTTAAAAGATCGTTTAACTAACTTTTCTAAATTCTGAAATTTGCAATAAAACTTAGATAAGACAACCAAAATTTTAGGAACTAATCTTTTGAAATTTTCTATTTTTAACAACTAATATGATAATAATTTATTGATATAATTTTTTAACATATTTTAGTGAGAAATATAGAATTTTTATATACCATTCAATTATTTTTTTTTTTATGTTTCTAATCAAAGTGAAATTTCTAACCTACTCTCTAATTCATTCATTAGGAAGATTTAATATTTCAATTATAAATTAAATATTTGTGATTGATTAATAATGAGGTGACACGACAAACCTAACTTGATACAATAAATCTATAATCCTTATTCTATTAAGATAAATTGTGATGGAGTTTAATAAAATAAATTTTGATCTAACTAAAAAACTAATTTGTAAAATAAAATTTATATATATTATATTTTAGTTTATATGAAATATTTAATATTGTTAAATTACTAGAATCAACAACTTTTTTTGAATAATATTTGAGTCTTAAGTCACATGGAGCTTACATAATTTGTGGGGTCTGAAAACTTTGGATGGTAATGGTGGATATTTTGAAAGGGGATTAATAATATTTGATGGAGAATTTGATGGAGAAGTTGAAGATGGGAAAGACACGTTAGAGAGGAGTTGAAGAAGTAGGTAGAATGTTGGTGAAGGCTAAAGAGGAAGAATGTGAAAGTGTATGGGCAATTCCATGGAGATAAGGATAAGAGAAGCTGATTAGGATCCAATGGAAGTTAAGGAAAGGAGAAGTAGCATCAGATAAAATTGGTGACGCAGCTTCAAATGCAATTTTAAATATTATTTTATGATTCTCATATTATTTAGTTTTTTAATAGATAAATATAAATATATTAATAAAAATTGGTATTAAAAATAAAAAAATAATAATAATAAAATATAATAAAAAAGTAAGAAAAAATTTTTAAAAAAAAATTAAATAATAAACTAAATAATTATCTTTTTTTCTATTGAAAATTAGATTAGTAAAAAAATAATCACTAACTTAATTATCTAACACACAAAGAATAGGATCAAGGATTTATATACCATTCTGCAAAAGACACTACCATCATTGAAACTTTAGACTTGACCCATAACCAAGTGTTCAATTGAGTTAGAAAGAAAATTTCTCCTGCATCTACTTTCTTATTGTGAAACAACCTTCTTATTGCGAAACGTGTCATTCCTATATTTTCACAAACTTCACACCACTCCAACCCACAATACCTTTCAATATATGTTTACTTTCTTGTTTTAGAAGTAAATGTAACAAATGTTACTTAAGAGTTTTAGTTATACAAGTACTTATGTCAAATCAAGTATAGCATTTGTTCCACACCACATTGGATATCCTATACTTCAAAAACAAGTGTGTGATGGATTCCTCCTTCACACCACATAACCCACAACTAATCAAAGTCATCTGTACCCCCTACTCCTCAACTTATCTCTCATAACTATTCATTTTATGATTGCTCATGTGATTATTCCATATTTAACGATATTCTCATAGTAATTTTTTAAAGTTAATTATTTTTTAATTTTTTAATTTTTAGTTATACTATTATAAACTCTGTACTCACTATAATTCTATAAATATGATATATATTCTAAATTTTAAATGTTAAAGTTATTAAATTCGTTCTCTATTTTAATATATTATAGCATTTGGATATAGAGAATTAGGATTTATAACAAGATATTTAGATAAATTTATCTTTAACAATTATTGATGTTAATTTTGTTTTTTACACTTCTGATTTATTTAAAATTTTTCAATGGAATGACGTCCAAGTTCAGATAAAGATTCCACTTTCTTCATTAAAAGTTGAGGAAATTACTCTATTGATTAAATAACAAAGTGTTAGAGGAGATAGTTTAAGATTTTCATAAAATAATGGAAGAGTGAATCAGCAACTCACCATTCTTATATCAAACCCTTTTTATGATATCATCTCTTTTACTTTGTCCAACAGGGTATCATTCAGTTTTTAATATGAGTTCTAATTGTGTCAACTTTCCTTTTATTTTATTTTTTTATCACTTTCACACATGAAACAATCTGTCTTAAATCTTTTACAAACAAATTCTAGCTATTGGGTTATGTTAAGGTTTTCAAAATTATAATGTTAAAATTGTATGGGAATGTGTTATTTTCTTTTGAAAAGTATTGTTTTATGTATTTTAATAAAAAATCTTTTATTCCTGAATCATTATTTTGTAGGATATTAATCAGCATTTGTTTTATGTTGAATGGAGTATTTTTTTTATTGGCAAATGCTAACCAATACTACCTTAGGACATTGGTTAAGTTAACAATATAGTTAGAGAAATAAAAAATAAAATTACTTTTATTGCGATGCATAAAAATGCTCTCTCCTATGATTTTTTTTTTTTTAAAAAAAAAGAAAGTTGCATTTTAATTTCATAACCAAAAATCTTAAGAGCACTCATTACCAGGATCTTTTTCCTTTATCATGTGACATCAGTGTTAATTATTAAACTTTATCCACTAAAAATTTTAAGTTCCAAATGTTATTATTATGTTAAGGTTAGAAATTCATTTACATCATCTTATGCTATTTTATAAAAATAAATTAAATTTAAAATTTATTTATAAACAATAAATAAAGTCAATGTTAATCACTGTTTGATTAAAATTCTTTAAAAGATTTATTTTTATTAAGATGTGTATAAGTATATTCTTCTATGATTTCTTCTGTGATTTTTTAATGTGATCTTTGTTATTTTCAATAATAATAATAATAATAAAAAAAAAAACTTCAATCAAGACCCACATAAAGTACAAATGAAATATTTCCACTTTTAAATTTTTTTTGAAGAAATGCTAATTAGAGTCCTTAAAAAATTGGTTAAAAATTTAATGAAAAATAATTTTAATAGAAAGCAGAAGAAGATATGTTTTCTTATAATTTTTTATGCACTTTCTTATAACTTTTAATAGAAAATTTATTTTCAATTCCCTCGAAATTAAATGCAACTTAAGCATAAATAATTGGTTTGTTAAGTATAATTAAATAAAAGAAGCTTCGTCCCAGAAAGCAGTTATGGAGAAATAATTGGTATGATGAAAACGATTTCATGAATTACGTATCAACAAGTGGTTGGCACGCGTGAGTTATTTTATTAACTCACTATTATTTTCATTAAAAAAAAAAAAAACTCACTATTATTATACTTTAACATAGAAGATTAACACTTGCTGACGTATACATAATAATTCTTAAAGTGTCATTCTCTAAACTAAGAATGCTCCAATTATTCACACTCAACTTGCACATATCTTATATCATTTCAAATAATAGGGAGTGTAGGATTTTTATACGGTAGACAACATCATTAAATAGTTGTTTAATAAGTTTTGATTACACACGAAAAAAACATTACGTTATAAATTTAATTATAAAGATTATTAATAAAATGTAAAAAGAATTTAGTTTATTAATACTACAAGAATATTTATTCATGGAATAAGGATTTTTTAAAAAAAAAAAATTAATTACTCATAAAATATTTTTTATAGATTATTTTTTATGAAAAAATTTATAAGTTTGTTTATGAAAATTTTTTATAAATTTATTTATGAAAAAAATTTTCATAATTTGTTTATAAAAATTTTTTGCGAGAAATTTTTTATAAATTTTTATGGAAAATAATTTACTACTTAGACTTTTACCTATAAATTTATAGTGATGAAAAATTTGTAATAGATTTATAGAAAAATTGTATTTCCTTTTAAATATTAAAAAAAAACTTATTTGATAGAAAATATGATTTTCTTTTTAAAGTATAAGTTATATTTTTCTATTAAATTCATTTATGTTTTGGTCCTTAAAATTTAAAGTGAATGGGGTCATTTCCAAATTAAGAAGAAGTTAGTTTAGTCTTTCATTCTTCTTGTAGTTTTATTTTCTAAACAAATACTAAATTTAAAAATCTAAAAATATTTTTTAAATTATACTCTCAAAATTAATATCTTCAAGCTAAAATCATATTATCGGAAAATTTAAGAGACTAAAATATTTTGTTTTTAAATTAAGGGATCAAAATAAAATTTATCTTATATTTTAAAAATTAAAAATATAGTTAGTTTTTATTGTATTATATCTCTTTCTAATGTGCACACTTTCATCATTCTTTTATATGTGTTTACCAATATATATTTGAATCCGTATATTTTATGTATAATGTATATCAATTTTTTTTTTTCTACAAATAGTTCTTTCTACGAAATTGAAATAAATATGTGAATTACCTTTGAAAATTTAAATTAAAAACATTACTAATAGAAATCACATAAAATATTAACATTAAATAACTTGAGGGAAATTGCACTAATTTTTTCTTAAAATAAATTTTAAATTCGAATATTAAAAATGAGATTTTATTAAAAAAAATTAATTATTTTTTCAACAAAAAATAAAAATAAAAAATTAGTAAATGATAATATATATATATATATAACAAAAATAACATCAAATATTAATTTAGCAACTTCACTTATATTCCCGTTTAAATTTCATAATTGGAGTGACTTAAAAATAAAATAAGTTAAATATGAAAATAACGAGTTATTTATTAAAAAATAAGAACCAATTGCATGATAAATTATCAAGACATACTATTGCATGGTAAATATGATCATAACCTAATTGATTTCGAATATTATTGACAATGTTAACTACGGTTTCATACTAAATTATTGTAAACATAGGTTGAAATGGATTAAAAAGGTAATAGATATTGAAATAACTTTAAGTAATATACTAGAAGGTTTAAACAATGTGTAATAATATAATTTTTTTAAAAATAACTTAAATGGTAAAAGTGAGATATATATTAAGGATAACAAGAAAAAAAAATATATTTCAAATGAGAAATGAAATAGAATATTGAAATTTATACTGTGATTTATGGTTTATGAAATGTTTTATTCTCTTTTTAAAATAGTTTTTTAGAAACCCACCTAATTAGGAATAAAAAAAAAAAGTCTCCGTGACAAAGTTTTAAAAAAATATTAGAATAAGAAATAAATAATTTTTATTTTATAAATATTTATGATAATATTACTTTTTTATTTTTAATATTTATAAGAAATACAATAATAAAAATATTTTATTTCATGTTTTTAATTTTTCTTAAAAAAAAAAGTATAAGTTGATTAATTGAAATAAAATATTAGTTATTAAATATCTGTTCATATGGTTATTATTTTAATTTGGTTAAGCTTGACCCACCTTTCTTAACTCGGTTTCATTAAATTTATCTTGACCGACTTAATTCGGACCGTATTGATTCGATCTAACTCGTCTCAATCTGTTTTAAACCAATTTAATCCTACCTAGTCCAACTTGATCTATAGTGAATTGTCTCGATCAAGCCTATTCTGGTTTGACCAGTCTAAGCTTGTCATGACTCCACCTGGTGCATCTTGACCTATCTTGCCCTAAGTCAACCTAACTCAACATATATCGGTATAACCTATCTTAGCTCAACTTGTATAAACCCTATTTGTTGCAGCCTTATCTATATCAATCCAACCCGTCCCAACTCGACCTATCCTAACCTGTCCTTACCAAATCTAATGTGACCACACTTTTACCTGACTTGATCCGACAAAGTTTAATCAGATCCGAACTAGCTTGACTCTATTATGTTCAACTCTATCCTAACCTAACTTATCTTCTGTTATTTTAAAAGTTTAGCTTTTACATAAAAAACCTTGGCCCATGGGCTAGCCTTGCGCCATAGGGCTTTTATGGGTATTTAGCCCTATAGGCTTTTTCACATATGAGTCTTTTTAATCGATGGACTATTTTTACCTTAATCAATGTGACTCAAAACCAAGTATTGATAAGTCTACGTCTAGTTCTTATTTACTAATTATAATAGATTCTAGTAATTAAAATTATTAGTTCAAGTATTTTTTATTATTATTTTTTCCTACAAGTATTCTTTGTTACTTTTAACCCATATTAAAGATTCTTCCTGAAAATTTAGCATTTGTTTGTTTTCACTGATTTACTGTTATCCTAGATGGAAGAAGACGGATGATAGAAGATCAAAGTGGTTTAGATCTGCTGATTTGAAGAGATTTGGGAAGAAAGGCACCGAAAATTTAGGGTTACACTTTCTTTGCTTCAATGTTGAGATTTGAGGGAAAAGCCACGTAAACGATATGATTTCCCCGTAATACCCTTGCTTGTAGAGTACAAGTGCAGAGTACAAAAAAAAATATTTTTTGCGTTCAGCTTTCACATGGCTTCACATCCAGTTGTAATGCAGCATTGAACGATGCAACGTTGAACGATTCCGCGAATGAATCTGTACTTATAAGGATTTTTTTTCCTTATAAAATCTTAGGAATTTGTATTTGCTGAGTCTCAATCTGTATTTGGTGAAGAAGAAAAACACATCCTTAATCTGTATTCGTGGAGTCTCAATCTGTATTTGCTGAAGAAAAAAACCATTCTTCTGATTCATCTTGTAATAGGTAAGTTTCTTTTGAAAATAAGAATTTACAAGTTTGGTGTTGAATAATTGATAGGGTTAATTGATTTTAGGGGTTGAATAATTGATAGAGTTAATTGATTTTAGGGTTAATCGATTCGGTTGGGAGGATTTGGGGTTAGTGGATTCTAATTCTTCTATTATCTGTTTCTCTATTTCTCTGATTATTATGTTTCTCCGATTTTTATGTTTAACTCTTTATCTGTTTTATGTTTGTCTCTTTATCGGTTTTGTTTATGTTTTTGCTTTTTTGTTTCTGTTTTTTTTTTCTCCGTTTATTTGTTTTTGTTTCTCCATTTATCTATTTTTGTTTCTCCATTTATTTGTTTTTTTCTCCGATTCCATATTTCTTCACTTCTCTGATTCTATGTTTTTCCGTTTCTCCGATTATGTATTTTCGACCCATAAACCATTCTACAAAATATATGTTATTATGTAACTGAATTGAATCGGAAAGAAGAGAAGAGAGATGAGAGATGGGTGTCCTATGACTCTGAGATAGTTGAAAGATGAGATATGGGTGTTCGGTAATCTTGAGATGGTTGTCTGGTAACTTACCTATGAATCGAAGAGAGAAGAGAGAGGAAGGGAGAAAGAAGAAAGTGTTTTTATGATAATTTTATAAAAAATTAAATATTAATATTAATTATTATATATTTTATATATAAATTTAAAATAAATAATGGAAGATAAAAATGAGATAATAATAAAAATAAATTATTATTAAATTTAATATATATGAATCAATTTTATTATGTTTAATTTGATAATTATGAGTTTTATTTATGTTAAATTCTTTTTTTAGATTTATGATTTAGGTTGTTAATTATTATTTTTTTAAGAATATATTATAACTGTAATTATAATAAAATATTTTTATTTAGAAAAAAATTACTAATGAAGCATGGAAGATGAAAAATGTTTGATATTAGATTTAGAACAAGAAGAATCAGATAACATTATTATAAATAATGATATTATTGGACATGCTCAACAACAACTGAACATGCTTTTGGCAATAGCAGCAGTCACATTATTATGTTCGGTTGCTCATGGATTATATTTGTTAAGTTATTTGCCAAGTACAAGTAGATTTATGATTCAAGATGGTCCTGAAAAGGATCGTCATAGGTGTGAGTTGATGTCTTATCTTGTACATTCGAAAATATGTCACGATATTATACGTATGAGACACGAGACATTTATAAATTTATGTCATCGATTACGAGCAACAACTATGGTCAAAGATGGTTACAAATCCATCGTAGAAGAACAAGTGACTAAATTCTTACACATATTAGGGCATAATGTAAAAAATCGAACTATTTCTTTCTTTTTCCATCGATTTGGAGAGACTATTAGTCATCATTTCCACAATATTTTGAACGCCATCCTTGAATTAGAGAGTGAGTTCTTAGTTCAACCATGTACGAGCGAGGTGCAATCACAAGTATTGAACAATAGTAGATTTTACCCGTACTTCAAGGTATATTTTAGTCATGTATACTTTGAAATATCATGACTTTATATTTTAATATATATATATATATATATATTATTTCAAAGGATTGTTTGGGAGTCATTGATGGAACTCATGTTCGAGTTAAGATTCGCCGGACAGATCAACCCCATTTCCGTGGTAGAAAAGATTATCCAACACAAAATGTGTTTGCAGCTTGCAATTTTGACATGAAGTTCACTCATGTACTAGCAGGATGGGAAGGAACGACCTCTGATTCTAGGATATTGAAGGATGCTCTTACAAGAGAAGATCCATTAGTCATACCCGAAGGTGATAAGTTATATTTGTAAATATTGAATTTTGGACTATTATTGATCAATTATATTTGCCAATAGTAATATAATTTATTTTGTGTAGGAAAATATTATTTAGGAGATGCAGGATTTATGTTAAAAAGTCAAATCATTACTCCGTACCGTGGCGTGAGGTACTACTTGAAAGAGTATTCCCAAAAAGGATCACAAAATGCATGTGAATTGTTTAATCATCGTCATTCATCGTTGAGAAATGTTATTGAGAGAATTTTTGGGGTTTTAAAAAAGAGATTCCCTATCATTGCAAGTGGAACCGAACCTCACTATTGTTTTCAAACCATGAGGAATATAGTGCTAGCATGTTGCATTATTCACAACTATCTCCGTGGTGTTGATACTGATGATTCATTTTTGAATGACGTGGATCGAGAGTTGATGGACGAAGAGGATGATAGGTTCATATCACAAATCCATGAAGATGATTATAGACAAGGAGCAAATATTAGAGATATGATAGCAAATCAGATGTGGGCTAATTATCAAAGAGATTAATGTTATGACTTGACAACGATTTTATTTTAATTTGAGACATTTTTAATGTTTAATGTGATTAATTTTGTGACTTTTTGGTACTATTTTGTTATTCTATTTAAGTTATGAAATTTTAAATATCAATTAATATGTGTGGTGATGATAATGTATATTCCATAAATAACGAAAATTAAATTTGGTACAGGTTCACTATGAATAGGGGAAAATGACAAATGGTTGAAAGTAACCAATACATTAGAGAATTTGTAAAATGAACTGACGATATGGATTTTCGTTTATTGTCGACAATGATTGATGAGGCACGAATTGGTAATCGAGTTGACGGTGCATGGACAACACAAGCCTATAATAAAATCCTCCAATCATTATTGTAGTCAGGATTGACTGGATTGACAAAAAATAATATTAAAAATAGGCAAAAAAGTCTAAAGGACAAATGGCGAGAAGTTCATGACCTATTTAGTGGACTAAGTGGGTTTGCATGGAACAACAATACCAAAAAATTTGAAGTCGAACCTGAAGTTTGGGAAGAATTGATAAAGGTAATATGAAAAATGAATTTCTTTTAATATTAACTTGTATAAATGTTTTTATAACAAATAATCGAATGTGTGTGTTTGACCAGGCTAAACCTTCTACTTCAAAGTGGTGTGTTCACCCAATCAAGCATTATGATTTATTAGAAGAATTATGGGGTGCAGATCGAGCCAATGGTAGTATGGTTGTAACTACAAGACAAGCTCGACGTGAAATGGCTCGCCAACAATTGCATGTAGATTTGAATTATGATGTTGAAGAAGGGCAAGTGCATGATGAATATATCCCAACATTTGATGATGTTATTCCTTCTCCAGCACAAATGGATTCATATAGTCCTGGAGCATCTCAATCAATCCCATCTGCTGGAACTTCTTCATCTAGAGGGACAAAGAGAAAAGTACCCATGATTGATCTCATTGATGCTCAATTTGATAAGATGACAATAGGGTTAGATAAGGTTGTTGAAGCCATCGGTATTGAGAATATGATAAGCCAAAAATTATCAAAAGTGGCTCAACGACAATGTGATCTTGTTGAGAGGCAAGTGACAATAATGGCTGAACGAAATGAGTTGATAAGACGATCTACAACTGTGCAATATTCAGAAGGCGACATTTGGGACATGCTGATAAAATTGAATTTGCCAAATGAACAAATGATTGTTCAATATTATGAGTTCTTGACTAATAATGAAACTTAAATGAGACACCTTTTTTAGATGCCCTCCCATCTAAGACTAAACTATCTTCTAAAAGTCATGTCTGATGCTGGCTTTCAATAAATATTCCTAAGTGTAGATTTATGATTTCTAATATCTCCATGTAAAAGTTAGAATTTAAGTTTCGATATAGTTGTAATATTAGCTTTGACTTTTATGTATGAGTTGAACTTATTATGTTATATGTAATATTAGCTCTAACTTTTATTATATTTGTGCAATGTTTTTTTTATGATGATTTATGTTTTAACTATTATTGTAGGTAATATTTATCAATTTTTATTTATAAAAATAATAATTAATACTAAATAATATTAATTTTATTTTCAAAATCTTTATTTTGAAATCAAGGATAATTTGGTCAATAATCATTTTCTATAATTAATAATAATTTTTATTCTATCACATCAATCAAATTAATTACAAATTTTAATAAACTTTCTTTTTACTTTTCATATACTTTCTCTTAATCCAAACAACTCAACTTTCCACACATTTTTCCTTTCTTTTTTTCCTTTTTCACTCTCTTACTTTCTCCTCCCTACTCTAAACGTACACTTAGAAAACTCAAGTATTATTAAGTTATTTGTGAATTTAAAAAAAAAAAATTATTTACATGAATTAATACATAGATTTAATAGCTCAAACCTAAAAAAAACATTTCTACATTGATTTGAATTGACAATTGATGTAGAAAGTAGGATACAACATTAATTATCACTTCAAGTTACGAAATAATTTTCCACTCATTCCCCTCTAAACTTTTTTACATTAATTTTCATTTGAACCGATATAGAAAAATTATTTACAAATTTACTATCGTTGAAATTTTTTACATCAATATCAATACAATTCTTATTATATACTTCCCGAAAAATCTTCACATATAGTAGTGATCTTCCCATATAATAGTGATTAATGGAATAACATTATAAAAATGTATAAAAAAATAAACTTAAACTTCCTCTTATTATGATATTATTTTTTAATATATATTTTCTAATAAGATAATATAATCTGCATATATAATTGTATTATTCAAATAATTGGAAAGTTGGATAAAGATGAACTGAAAAAATATTTAAGTTCTAATAAGTCATATTCTATATTTTGATCAATAAGAAAAATAATCAAGTACAGATTATATCGAAATATATATATATATATATATATATTTTACAAAATTAATTAAGATGAAATTTATATTTATTTAATATATTTTAAATTGATCTTATTAGATGATGTGAGATTTTTAATATATTATTATAATATCGAGGTCTTCTCAAAACTTATGGAACTAGACAACTAATTTGATAGTAGATGGTTTAATAAACTCTACGATCTTATTAGAATATGTTGTAATATTATATTAAAAATGAATTTTAAATCTAATTCATCATCACAAAATCGATTTATGAGATAGAATTTACACTCACATATTATATTCTAAATTTATATATATCTAAATGATGTGAGATTTTTAATAATAATATATATATATATAGTATTAATAAAAAGAAAAAAAAGTTATAAGAAGCTGATCCAACAAACTGGTATTATTGACCAACTTTTTTTTTACAGGTGGTCGGTGCATCTTATCTTTCAGGATATGGCCTTATCCATTTGATGGTGTCCTTCTGAAGTTATTACAAACGGTTTCTCTGAGGGTTCTATGATTCTCATCTAAATTATTATTATTTTTTTGTTGTTATTTTTCTTTAAATAAATCTTAACTAAAACACATTTTTAGGAATACTGTCTTTATATGTTAGGGCATGAATCTTCTTTACACAGTGAAAATGTATTTTATTTATGTATTATATATAATGGAAACACATTGTGTAAGTGTATGGAAAATGCTCCTATTCAGATCACATAAATAAGTTTACGTGCAGTATACATAGAAATGTGTTTTTATCTATAATATTTTTAGTTAAATTTTAAACACATTTTCATTTTGAAAATTACCTGATAAGAAAATAAATAATAAATAGGATAAAATATATTTTTATTTATTATAATATGTCATATTTAAAATAATTCGTTTATAAAAAATTTATATTAATTTAGTTTTTACAAAATGTAAATTTTTTTTTCGTTAAAAATTTATTGATGTGATAGATAAAAATATTGACGTCACATAATTATTTAAAATTTTATTTAAGGAAAATATTTTTTAATATTGAGAGTTTTAGTCCTTCGAGTCAAATATGTAACTAATCTTCAATTCATAGTTTCACCATACATAAAACTCGTTGCCTTTAATATATACATATTTAAAATATAAATAGGTATTTTATAATCATATATTTTATTACTTAAGAAATATTTACTGTACTGATAAATACAAAGAATTTCATTTAAAGAAAAGACAAAGTATTATTTTTTTTAAATAAGTTTTCATCCTAATATAATTTGTGAATTTTTATTTTTACTCTTAATAATTTTTTTTTCATCTTGGTTTTCTGTAAAAAAAAATGTTTTTATTTTTAATATTTTCTAAAGTAGAAAGAATGTAAGTTTCTTTTTTTAATATAACTTAACAATAGATAAGGACAATTTTTCTTTGATTTATTTTTCTATTTGAACCGAACTAGGTTTTTTTTTTTTTTTTCTATATTTATCAATGTACTTTCCACTTGATAAATAAGTATTATCTTTCTGTATAGTTGGGAGAATTTTAATCCTACGTTCTTTTTCTATACGACACCAACTATTTTATTAAAGGAGAAAACTTATAAACTTTATTATAAATAAAATATATTGTTTTCTAATTAAATTTAGAATTTCACATTAAGAATAATATGTAATATATTTAATAAAATGTACATTTTTAACATAAAATTTTAAATTTAATTAGAAAACAAAATTAACTTTATTTGTAATACATATTTGTTAAAACTGAACCAAGTTAATAGTTGAATTACTGATATAGTAAATTATCAAAATCTTTAAAAAAAATCAAATTTTAACCGAGTTGACTCCAAAAATATTTTCTTATTATAAATTTTTAATTATAATTATTAATTAATTTTATTTATTATTAATAAACTTAAATACAATATATTAAATTTACTTATTTTTATATATCACTTAAATTTATATTTTTACTAATTTTATTATTATTAGATTCTTTTAACAAAATAAATTTAGAGAGATATTAATTAATAAATTACAAACATAATCATATATATATATATATATATAAATAAATATATATATATATATAAAAATACATATGATATAAATTCATAATTTTTTTTATTTATATATTATTTAATTTTTTTATTTTTATTTAATATAGATTTTATTATATTCATATTTTTTTTCTAATTCAATTTTAATATATAATATAAATATTTTAATATATTATTAAATAATAATATATCTACATTTGTTGACATATTCGTATGATATTCATAAATTCGTTGAACATTAATAAAAATTTTATATCATCTAATAATATAATTAATTTAAAATATATTAAATAAATACAAATTTTATTTCATAAGATAAATTAAATTTAAAATCTAGTTTTAATATAATATTAAAATCTTTTTTAATATAATATTAAAATCTTTTTTAATAAAATTATTAATCTAACTAAATTATTCTCTATCATATAACGTAAATAATATATATATATATATATATATATCACATTTAACATTTTCATTTATTATATATAAGTTTTTGTCGTTTATTGAATTAGTTTAATGGATTGTTGATATGGTATCATGGTGTCTTTCACTTTGTGTAGGGAAATTAGGTGGTAGAGTGGACCCAAATTATTAAAGCCTTAAGGGCTGGATGTGCCCTGCTGCCATGTCGGAGAGCAACACGTTACGGAAGGTCTTCTACCGTTTTCTCATTTGTCGATTGTGACATTACTTCTCCAACACATCTCAACCACTACCTTCTAATTCCGCATTCACACTTGTAATGTTTCACGTATACACATTTTTACTATTTAGCTCACTACTAATAATTAAATTTAATTAATTTTTTTTTCTTAATTCATCCTAAACATGTTACTATACGACAAACTTTTTTTTTTATATAAATTTTTCAATAAAAAATAAACTTCATATGGAAATTAATTTTTTAAATAATTTTATATAATTTCTCTAATTTTCTTAACTTTTACATAAATTGATTTTAATTTGTGGTTTTTTTCTCACCTAGTTTTGTTGAAAAATGTATGTATGGTCTCATTTGTTTATCTTTGTATTTGATAGCTATGTTTGGATTTACGTGTTGTCTCATTATTTGTTTCTTTGGAATTTACTTTTTCTTTTTTTGGTAAAACATATTTTTAGATGTGGTAAAATATGTGAACTTTAATTTTAATTTTTTAAATTTATTGAAATATTTTAGATGTGCAAAAATATTTTTTTTGTTAATCTAATTTTGAAATAAACTATTTCTAATCCTTCAATATTGTCTAAATTACTATTTTTGTTTTATAAAACTCTATTTAAATCACTTGAAAGATTAAAAGTGATAAATTTTTACTACAAAAGAATGTATTATTACCTACGGATATTTATCTACGGATTTTATATAATAAGTAAATGTGTTATTACCTACAAATTTTATATAGTAAGTAAATATATTATTACCTACGGATATTATCTACGGATTTTAAATAGTAGATAATGTATATTTATATTAATATAATAATTATATTTTCTCATATTTCGTGTTTAATATTAGTAATTTTTATTTAAATTTAAATTTAAATTATTTATAATTAAATATTTGTGTTTATATAAAACTTAAGTTATTTCTTTTAGTAGTTTATTTATATAAATATATATAAATTAATAAAAATAGAGTTTAACAAGTTGTTCTATCTCAATCTTTATATCACACAAAAATAAATTACATCAAAATGTAAAAAAAAATTATTAATAATAAATTAATTTCATTTTTAAAAAATAGTTAAATTTTAAAATAAATAAGGCGATAATAATAATTATTAATAACTGTTAGAGTCATTGTTAAATTATATATACATAATTTATTCATTAAAACATTTATTGGTGTTTAAATAAATTATCTCTTTCGTTATTACATTTTTCATATTTTTAATTTTTCTATTTAAAATCTGAATTTAAATTTATGTATTGTTATAAATATTTATATAACTAAATAACCTAAATATTACATAAATATTAGAAAATTATTATAAAAATAAATAAATGTATTATACATGTAAAATTTAATTTACAATATGAAAAAAATTATTTTCTTCATAACTAGTGATATTTTTTTTTTTAATTTATGAGAAATATTAGTAAATACTTATCTTTATGTTGGTCTAAGTAAATATTATTTAAATTTTTTAAATAAAATTTCAGTATTATCCTGATATTATATTCAAGTACTAAATATAAAAAGTGATTTAACTTTTTAAAATAAAATCTCATATTTAATTACTTATCTTATATTCAATTATTAAACGTGTACTACTGCACCCACTAATATCATGATATCATAATAAGTTAATTAATTTGTGAAATTGTGAAAATTTATTTATCTACACTGATATATGTGAAATATATAGAATAAATGAGT
>BDMB01000210.1:59810-109980 GCA_016859785.1 Macrotyloma uniflorum
GTTCTCCATCTTTTTCTGCTCAAACACTTAGTTTTACCATGCCAGTTCTTTGAAGCCAAACCAGTGATTTCTGGGCAGGCAAAAAAGGTTTTTTTACTGTCTTGTGAGGGAAAAGTTTTCATCTTTGAGCGTTTTTTGTTGTTTTTTTTCGAGTTTGGAGAACAGTCCCTTTGATTTTTGTTGTATTGCTTTTGATTGTTGATGGTTTCTGGTTACAGGGTCACATTAAGTTCATTTCCAGTTTCCGTTTCCAGCAGCTCCACTACCCTCTCTTTTGCACAAACTCTTTACTTCTCTTTCCGTTTCGTCCTCCAGCAGCAGCCGTTTCGTTCTCCATCTTTTTCTGCTCAAACACTTAGTTTTACCATGCCAGTTCTTTGAAGCCAAACCAGTGATTTCTGGGCAGGCAAAAAAGGTTTTTTTACTATCTTGTGAGGGAAAAGTTTTCATCTTTGAGCGTTTTTTGTTATTTTTTTTCGAGTTTGGAGAACAGTCCCTTTGATTTTTGTTGTATTGCTTTTGATTGTTGATGGTTTCTGGTTACAGGGTGTTTCTTCAGGGTCGCGAGTTACAGAACAACACTTGGAGTTACAGAACAACACTAAATAATAAGGTATTCTACGCAATGTTAGATATGAGGTATTGAAAAACAAAATTACTCAAACTATTAGGACATGAGAACCAAAATTAGTAATGTTTATTGGCATACTTATTTGGATTTGTTAAAACTTTTTCATACTTTTAGTTTTATTTTGATGTTGCTATGAGAACAAAGTTTGGATTTCAATTTTTCTTTATATATTTAAATTTATAGTTGCTACATATTTATATTATGAATTTTACACTTAGAGCATATGAAAATTATATATGTAATATGACCAGGTTAAATATAATTAAAATCAAAATAAGAATAAATATTTGTTATTATATTATTTTACTTACGGAATTTACCTACAGAATTTACCTACGGAATTTACCTATGGAACTTACCTGCAGAATTTACCTACGGAATTTACCTACGGATTAAGACAAGGTAAATTACACACACAAATTACATATGGATTTTTATCCGTATGTAATTTATCTACGAAATACCAGCCATAAGTAAATTATTTACGAATATTATTATCTACGGATTTAAATGAGTAGGTAAATTTCCTACTGACAACAATTCGTAGATAAATTCCGTAGTTAATTTTACATACGGATTATTACCCACGGATAATATTACCTACGGATAAAAATTGGTAGATAAATTACCTACAACTAAATTACCTACGGATTTTCAGCCGTAGAAAATCTGTAGGTAAAACAAATTTGCCTACGGATTTTTTACATTACCTACAAATTTATATTGTAGATAAAATCATTTTTTTTTGTAGTGTTTCAAAATAAAATGCTTTATATATTAAAATTCTCTTATATATAATTAATTTATAAAAAAATAATTTAATTTTAAAAAATAATTTAATAAAATTATTTTATTTTATTTTTTATAAACGTTTTTATTAAAAAGAAATTATATTTTTCATTAATTTGTAAATAATACTTAAAACTAGTAGAAAATACAATTTTTTCTTATAAATTTATTACAAACTTCTTATCCTTATAAATTTGTAAGTAAAATATTAATAAAAAATTATTTTTTACAAAAAATTCATAAAAACATTTTCACAAATAAATTGATGGTTTCCCGCAAACAAATTAATAAAAAATATTTTCACAAATAAATTTATAAAAAATTTCTCTCAAATAAATTTATACAAAATTTTTCTCAAATAAATTTATAAAAATTTTCCCTCAAATAATTTTATAAAATTTTTTCATAAAAATAAATTTGTAAAAAATATTTAATAAATAATTAACTTTTTTATAAAAAAAAAATCATAAATAATGTTTTTTTAATAATGAAATTATTATTATTATTATTATTATTATTATTATTATAATAATAGAAAAAAAAATACGTGTCGTATAAGAAAATTATTTATAAAATAAATTTCGTTACAATGAAAAATAGTTCTGTTATAGGGTGTTATATTTATATGTATTTATATACATTTATATATATTTATATATTTTATTATGTTTGGATTTGATTATCTAAGTTATGGTTTAGCTAGGTTTGTAAGTACAATACTTTTAATTTTAAATGCTGTTTATTTCGCTTAATTGTTATCCTACTCTTTATTTTTCCATATTATGTTTGAAAGTGTATGAGGTAATTACGTAATAAAGATCATCGGGAATCATCACTTTAAACTGTTTAATATATACACTTAAGTTTGTTAAGTTTGTCTTTATGGGATCACTTGAAAAATGGGATCTTTAATATTACTAAATAAGATAATTTAAGATACCATCAAATAAGATTGGTGTTCGATGGTGTATGGGATCATTTAAAATTATGATATTCGATAATTTAAAATTGTGAAGTTGGATCGGTGTATGACAGTGTATGAGATAATTTAAAATAAAAAAATGGAATTATTTAAGATCGTGAAATGGGATTGATGGACAATTGCGTATACAATCATTTAAGATCATAAAATGATATAATTTAAGATCGTGATCTGGGATTGATATAAGATTATGTATGGGAAATTTTAAATAGAAATTTCATTAAAATGTGATTTATCTTTAAATTATGTTTAGTTTTTCTTTACATTTTTTTTAAAAGGTTTTATTATTTTTTATAAACTATTTGCATAATTAATACTAATTATAATAAATATACAATGTTAATCTTACCTACATTTATATTAGGTTACTTTTCACTATTTTCACTATCTTATTTGGTTACTTTTCACTATCTTATTGCAATCTTTTCCTAAGATTAAGAATAAAAAATATTCTTAACTATCATCTTTTGATTATAAAAAAATAGCTATAGAAAAAGTTTCAAAAAAATATATATAATAAAATATTTTATATAATAAAAATGAAATTTTAATTTTATTAGAGAAAATATAACAATAACTTTTTTTTCTTTACTACTAAATCGTTAATAGATATGATTTGTATATTATTAATTATTGTAATGATTATATTTTTTACCTTTCTCATTTATACATTTTATAAGCATTTAAAAAAATATGATTGTGATAAAAAATCATCAATTTTAATATTTTTCAAATATTCTAATAATAATTTTATAATATTTTAATATGTCAGATTATTACGATATATTTTAATTTTTCTTTCAGTAATTATTTTTTACAAAAATTTGATTTAATAATATTTATTAAAAAGGAAATATAAGGGTCGAGTCAAATTTTATTATTGAGTTGGCCTTGAATCTCTTAGAGAACTATAGAAAGGTATAACTAAGAAAATTTTCTATTTTTCTTTATTTTTCATCAATTTTTAGAATTCTCTTTTTTTTTCTAAAATTTCTCACTCCTCCTTTATCTATTTGAAGATTAGAAAATAATATAAGAAACTTGTGAAGATTAAATTGTAACGAACCTAAAGAATCACTAATATTACATTCCTAAATTATAATGAATCTATCAAAGTTTACACAAGGATATCAAATATTTATTTTTGATACATCACATAATTCGTATACACAACAATTAAATGTTCTTAAACATTCTAGCAGTCATCTCTTAGTTAAACTATTTACATTTTAATATAAGTCTATATTAAAAATAATTATCCAAAATCATCAAAATCATATCCTCCTAAAGAGTTACTTGTAACAGTATCTACTCATGTGTTAAAACACGATCATCACAGTCCAATAAAATCACAAGATAAAAAAAAGTAAGGGTGAGTTAATATAAATAAAACTTATTTTCACGTTATATAAAACATTACAATTAATAGTATTCAAATATTCAATTCAACACTAATCTTCATATTTCACATAATTCATTTCATTCACATACATTGCATATAATTTTATACACTCAAGCACCTAAAGCTAGACAAACTCATTCGGATAAGACATATGAAATCATTGACCTTAGAGGTTAACACCTATCATTCTTAACGGTAACTGAGCAATAAACATTGTCCTGTTAGAGTCTCTTTCAACTCAGTACACCCGTTTATCCCTTTAATGGCACCACATGCAGGGTAGTTCTCAAACACCTATCTAGTAGTCACACCACCACAGAATATTGTAAGTAGAACTTCCATCGACCTCACACCACATGACAATCTGGTCTATATGACTAGGAAAGTCATTAGAAATTTGAATACCTTCTTATAACGGTAGATCTCGATAATCCCATATATACTAAACTATGCCAAATAGCATCCCGTTATGACTATTTGACTTGACCCATTTAAATACAGAAACTCACAAAAATTCAATATCAACTCATATATTAATTGCTTTTATGAATTAGTCAAGCAATATCAAACTTATCATCATTCTACTAATTTCAACATATTCCATCAATTCACTCTATAACTCCCTTTTTAATCTATCATTGCAACAATATACCTTATCCTCAAATTTCACATAACTTTCAATATGTTCACAATCTAGTAAGTCATTCAACCATCAACAATCATTTTTACTCTAGTTTACACAAACTGTATATTTATCCTCTTAATCAATTCTATCCAACTTAAATCACAATTTTACATTCAATCATAAAAGCAAATCTTCAATATTGATAATGACACCATGTAAATTCTAAAATATGGAAAAAGAACAAAATCATACTAAAAATCATTACATACTTCTAATTCATCCCATAAGATCATAAATTACCAATTTTATATCCAGAAAATCATTTCAAACTCAGGGTATTTTCGCTCAAGCGGAACAATTATCGCTCAAGCGAAAATATTACAAAAAGCATCCTTAAAACGGGATCATTTTTGCTCAAGTGAAAATGTTCCTGAGAGCAACTTCAAATCTAGACAACATGACCTTTATTCACTCAAAAATTCATAACTTAAGTTTTACATATTATTTTCACGTGAAATAAAATCCATTAGTTAGATAAAATCCAGATCTAAAACTTTTATGAAGAATACTTTTCCAGATTCGAAATAAAAATATATCAAAAGGGGTTCATAAGTTAAAAACGAATATATTTCCTCACAACTTGACCTTTAATTATATAAAAAAAATTATATCTTGAGTTATACACATCTTTTTTTATTTGAAACAAAAGCCATTAGTTAGCTAACGTTTAGAGATATAACTTTCATGAAGACCACTTTTCGAAATTTGAAATAAAAATATGTCAAATTCTTACTCAAGCGAGACTCTCCTTACTCAAGCAAAAATGAACCAAGAGTAGTCCCAAAGTCACTTGCTTGAGCAAACTCAAGTGAACAAATTGACGTTCAGTGTAAGAAATTATCACTAAGCTTGATCCACAACTATAAATCAATCACATTCACTCCAATTAAATATCATCCAATTCAATCAAACACTAATACGAAATAATTCAGCAGTTTCATCATCATACAATATAATCTCAACATCAATTTTACAAAATTCACTCTGTTACCAATATTTGAAGACTGGACAACTCTACACAAGAATTCAAGAGTTTTAATAATGATCAAGAAAATCAAGAATCAGAATAAGGACATCAAGAAAATTCAAGTTGAAAGCAAGCTCAAAGACTTAGGAGACTTAAGTTAATAGTAAGGAGTGAATGATATCAAAAGGTAATCATCACTTAGCTCAGAGTATTTTTCTCAAGATAATTATTTTTTAAAAGAAACTATAAAATTCACTGTCATAATCGATTATATTATGGACATAATCGGTTATGTTTCTGAAAATAATTAAGGATAATTTTACCACTATAATAATCGATTATGGGTTTTGAAATTAAAAAGTTTCTTATTTGCTCGGCAATAATCGATTAGATAATCGATTAAGCCATTTTGAAAAATAATGCTTGCGCCAATAATCGATTAGATAATCGATTATGCCTTTTTGGAAAATAACAAGCATGCGGCAATAATTGATTATATAATCGATTATCTATTTTAAATGTGAAGATATTTCTCTTGGTGATAATCGATTATGTTAATAATATAATCGATTATGTTCGAATATTTTTGAAATATAAACGTTGCTAAAAATCCTCCTAAAATAAAGGAGAATCTTTGACTGAAAATTTTGAACGTTGTGAGGCTTTGAACAGAGTAAATATTTGTTTTCGAATTAAAATAAAAATAATATTTTTATTTGAAATATTTTGATTATTTAATAAGGGTATCAGGTCTTTCAGGATACAACATTCATACGCTTTCTTTGACATATTTTCTTCTGAAAAGCTTTATACTTTTTCTCTAAGTTTTCTGAGCCACAATATTTTAAATATTTTGAAAGAGAAAATATTTTTCTGTGCATTCATCTTTCTAAGAAAAATCTTGAGGATACTCTTGAGCAGAGCCGGTGCTACATTTTGGAAGCTTCACTCCAGGTGATATCTTTTTATTATAATCATCCTCTGAGGCTATTCAGAGGAGGTGTTTTGTCTTTCCTTGTGTGATTCAAGGAAAGTGTTTCATTCCTTGTGTGATTCAAGAAGGTGTTTCATTCCTTGTGTGACTCAATGAATGGTTGGTAATCTCTTGTGGGTTTTCAAGAGATTGTGAGGTTTATCTTTAATTTTATATTTTTGCATGTTTCACTTGTGATTAGTGATTGTAAAAATTGTAATAAATTAAAGATATAAGAGTGTGGGATCATCTCAGGTTGAGGTGATTAGGAACTGGACGTAGGGTTAAGGTTTAACCCGAACCAGTATAAATTCTCTGTGTTCATCTCTTTCCCTTATCTTTTAATTTTCTGTTGTGCATTATTAATCTGCTAGACTAATTAATTAAAGAGGGATAAAATTTGAATTAAATAAGAATTAAAGTTTTAATTTTTATAACATCAATTCACCCCCCCTCTTGATGCCACTTATTGCTAACACACTCTACATTCAATTTTCCCAAAATTTAGAAAATACACAAAACTCAATTAACTCCCCTTACCTAGATTTCTAGCAAGCTTCTTGATAATCCACAAGGTTTTTTTCAAAGATTGTAAGCCAGATTAATGACCTAACGTTAAAACATCTAAATTAAGCTAAATCACCAAGAACCTAACTAAAATCCTTCAAGATTCTTAAGTTTCCCCCAATTTAAATTTCTAAATCAAATCCCTAATTTTGTTAAGTGCTGGGAATTTCATGACCAAGTGGGGGATAGAAACTATGACCCCAATTTTGTTAAGTGAAAGTCATCTAAGGAGCATGTTGTAGGACGTATTGACATCAATAACCAAATACCTCACCTTGATTGATCAATAATGCGTGCCTCCTTCTTCGAACTTGGTGTACAAGTTAATGTACCCCTTAACATCTACTCGCTCTCCAGCAAACTCGACAACTTAATCGTTGTATGGTTGTAAGAATTCTTCAAATGACTCCATTTTCTGGAATGTTTGCCAATATAGTATGTCAATTGAACTTCCCTGATCTATCAACCTTTTTCGGACAACAAAATTGGCCACTTCTATTGTGATGACCATAAGACTGTCCTATTAAGAGTCAAGTCTTTTGGAGTCAGCATTAGTGAAGGTGATAGGTGGCACTTGTGTCCATGCATGGCGGGTGACAACATTCACCGGCTATATACTTCATAAATGTCGCTTTCTTGTTGCGTTTGAGGCTCTCCCTCCTGCATATCCCCAATTTGTGGTGTTGATCACTCCACGCAAGGACTATTGTCTGCATTCTTCTCCCCTACCTTCTCTACTTCTCTCCCGGGGCCGAGATGGGCCTCGAGACCGAGGGCAGTGACTATGACTTCGTCATTCATCTCGATTGTTGTTTCTATGTGGTGATTCTTGCTTTTCCTGCTACTCCTTTCTCACAAAATGACATAGATGGCCTACTTGTATGAGTTCTTCAATTTTATCTCTCAAGATAGTACACTCCTGGGTTGTGTGGCCATAGTTTTGATGATAGCGACAATGTCGTGTGTGGTCTGCGTTGTGTGGTGTTGACACTTTCATAGTTTGTATTAGATCTGCACTTAGAGCTTCCTCAAGGACCTTGGGTGATTGTTAGCGGGGTGTAATGACGAAATCGAGGTCCTTTATCTGGGTCTCGGCAGGGGTTCTAGTTTTTCCCCTTTGTCCTTCTTGTGTTTCTTGTTCTCAGCCCCCTACTTGCGGGTGACTCTATCTCTCACTTCATCCAACTTTGTGGCCGGTTTTTTGGATAAATCATCCACAAACGGTTCTAGCCTTAATGATCTCAACAAGTTATGTCTAACGACTTGAGGATGTAGACCCAAAATTCTCAAACAGGTCTAAGAATACTAATTCATGAATGTTCATAAAGACTCCCCTTCCCCTTGCTTGATGTCGAAGAGCATTATCTCGATCAGCGGATATGGTTTGTCTGCAGCAAATTGAGTGGTAAACACCCTATTCAGTGCCTTGAATGAGTCAACTAAATTTGAGGGAAGGGAGACAAACCATTTAAGAGCAGCTCCCCGCCACAAAGTGGGGAAGACCGGGCATAATATTGTATCGTCCACTGTATATAGGTGCATATGTGTAAGGAACGCATGCATGTGACTGTCCGGGCACGAAGAACCATCATACACTTATAGGTTCAAGCCTCTCTAGGTAGGTGGGAGAGAGGTCTCCATTATTTTATTTGTAAATGGATGCGTCTTCGACTCCGAGATGGGTGCTAGAGGAGCCGGGGCCATAACCGGCTAAGACATTGCTTTGTTACTTTCAACCTGAGGGTGTTCTTAGGGTGGCTGAGATGTGATTGCTTTAGGAATCGCTGATAGTGGTTGAGCGAGTTGGGAGGAGTTATGGCCCCCTTAAGAGGAGGAGGAGGTTCCCGGTAGGTTTGAGACTTTGTCGATCCTTCAAAATGGGAAGAGGTGACTTCCTACCGATCCAGCCTTCGCTGAAGCTTGACACTCTATTATTCAAGTTGGTCAATTGCATCAATATTTCTTTTCTACCTCTACTTCAGGTCCTCAAATTCTCATTGTTGGATTTGCTTCATATCCTTAAACTCCTTCAGAATGACCTCTATTAGTCGCCTTTCTTCTAGCGAGAGGTCTCAATGGGCCTTCTAGACTACTCCTTCCTTCTTCCTTGCTGAATGCTCCAAAGCTCCATAGGATCACATAGGGGGTACCTACGCTTACACTCTGACACTCAAATCAGTATACAATGTAGGCAGAATTTTATATTAGGTTAAGAATAAATGAATTACCTTAACTAATTACGTTTATTTATAATACAAAATAAATCAAAATTATCTTTGTGGATCTTAACCATAAGATTCACTAAGATCATGTATCTCCTTACGAAGATTCAAAGCAAATCTTCAATATAACATATTCAGACCTTATATAGTGGAATCTACTGAAATAATGTATCTCCTCACGATAATTCAAGATAAATCTTCAATATAACATATTCATACTTGATATAATGAATACTATTATTTACACCTATCCTCTTCAAATCAAAACCAAAATCATATTAATTTGGGAGGATTTTGGTTAAAATATATTCAATACATATTATATTAAATAAATTAGATAAATCGATTTTGTAATCAAATGTAATAGTATAATTTTTAATCAATAAATTATTTGATTGATATTAATTTTTTTTTAAATAAGATTTCACATTTAAATTTTATAGAAAAAACATATAATTAAAAGAAAATACCTCATAAAGATGATTAGACTAAATTTTGATAAAATTTAGTCAATGAAAAAATGTTTTGAAATATAATTAAAAAGAATAAAATTATTATTATTATTATTATTATTATTATATTATTGCATCATTATTAGTTTAATTGTTCTACCATCGGATTATCATCGGACTCATTAAAGATAAATCCTATTAAAATAATCATAATTGTTAATCATATATTAAAACTAATTTACAGTGAAAATTAATATATATTAAATTTATCTTTTTATTAAATCTGAATTGATACACACATTTTCAGAACTCCATTATTTCAAATTAGCTTTTGTCTTCATTGGGCTGTGAGATAAAATTGTCAGAAATGAATAAATATTATTTAGTCAAAATGAAATATAATAAAAAGAGAAAAAAATGAGTGTAAAGTGAAAATGTGTATGTGTTTGATTTAAATTAAAAGAAAAATGTTAATTTATAGTAAATTACTCTTTAATCCTTTCGTATTTTTTTCTTAAAAAGTCATTCAACTTAAATTAACCTAATCGATTTTAGTGGAATAATAATTGAGTGCAATTTGTTCGAATATGTAAGCATTAAGTCACATCATGTCTCCTTGTAAATGATTGTTACTTATCTGGATAATATCTCGCCCACGTTCATGTTTTTTTTGCCAAAAAAATGGAGTCCTACCAATTGGCATTCATTTAGAACCCTATATCATCATAACCAAATTTCATCTTCAAAATAAATCTTAAAGTTATGGTGGAAGAGGAATGATATATTTACATTCGTTTATTTTTTATAATGGCTTATATTTACATTCAACTTACATAGTTTATTTAACGAAATTAAATTTAAAAAAATAGTAATTTTTATAAAAAAAAAAGTATTAAATATATTATGTTTACCATAAACGCGATTTGACGAGTGATTAACATTTTTTATGGTAAAAATACGCGACAATCTCTTCGTAAGGGCAAAAATGGCAAAAAAATAAGATAAGCTCTTGTGTAGGTCAATTTTGTAAAATCACAAATGTCACGACCTTTTTCTCATCAACCCTAATCCGCCACATATCACCCTTCCACCCTTTCCTCTTTCTTCAAACACACCTTCATTTTTGCGTAACTAAACTAAATTTTTCCTTTTGTTTTTTTCTCTTTTCTTTCTTCTCTACTTATCATTCCACTCAACCAAACATTGTCTTAGGATATCGATAAAAAAAAATAGAGAATGAACAAAATAAAATATAAAAACAAATATTATTTAATTAAAAATATTAAAAAAGTTGAAGAGAAATAAGTGCCGAAAAAATATTATTATTTATTCTTAATAATATTACAACATAATTTCTATTATTAAAGTATTATTTATTTTTTTATTTATTAACTAATATTAAATTGATTTCCTTTAATTCATTAGCAATACAAACTTATTAATTAATTTTTTTTAAAATGTTGTCCATGGATTGAAAGAATATAATGAGTTATGTACATCTTCATAATTGATAATGTGTTTCGTAGACATAAAGTATCTTTTTTCAATCAAATGGCAAAATAATCATTCCACTTAAATATATATTTTTTCTCTTTTTCTTCATAGTTGAGTGATGATTTTAGTATATATGGATCCACTCAATTTTATTTCATTTTCATCAACTTTCATCTTCTTTTTATCCATCATATATATATATATATCACTCTTGTTTAGCTTCTTATCCAAATCTTTATTTAATATTTAAAATATGCATGAGTCATAATAATTGAGATTGTGCAAGAATAGACAAAAGTGTAGCTATATAATAGCAGCAAAACAACATCAATATCACTCAAAGTTTAGAATGTGGGTGATGTGTCACCTATTAAGGCTATTATTATCTTTATGTCAATCAATGGTGTTATAGTTCTTTCCCTATCTATATCCCACGTGTTCTTAATCCATATTTAGATTATGTTTTCTTCAATCACATACAAATAAGAACAACTTTTCACATTTTTACTGAATATAATTATTTTTATTAGATAAACTCTAAAAAAAATTTATAATTTTGTTTTCAAATATCTTGATGATATATAATTATTTGAATTGAGGTGAGGAAAGAGAGGAAATAAGTTATCTAGATTTGAAAAAATATGTGAAAAATGAAAAAAAAAACTTTATATAATAATTAAATAAAATATAGAATGATTAAAATATTTTTTGATAAAAATAAATATTATTAAATAAGAATTAATAAAAATAAATATTTATTTAAAAATTAATTAAAATTAATAAAGTATTTAATAAATAAAAAACATATAAAATTTGTCAAATTAGAATAATTTTATGTTAGAATATTTTGATAAAGAATTGTTTTAAATAACAGTTAATTATTCTAAGTAATAATTAATCATCTAAACAATTTCTAAGTTTATAATGTTAGAAATGTTATATAAGAATTTTGAATCATGAAAGATTGTAGGAATGAAGAAGGTTTTTTTTTTTTTTTTAATATGGTGAAAAAAATGTTAATTTATAAAAATAAGTAAAATTTTAAAAAATTACTGTAATAGGTAAGTCATGATAAAACGACTTTTTGAAGAAGTTAAAGTAAAATTTATACATAATTGACTATTTAATGAAAAAGTTATGTTATTGATGTATGGTTTTAATTTTTTTTTAAATAATGTCATGTTACGATAATATAATTTTAATATTATTAATTTATTTTATTTTTTATATATATAAAATAATTTTTATAATATATAAGATTATATATTTATATTAAAAATTTAATTGTATTAAATAATTTTTAAAAAAATACAAATAAAAATTTTAAAAAAATTAAATAATAATTTTATTAAAAAAATAAATAAAATAATAAAATAATAAATAAAATATAAAAATTTATATTAAATTTGATAATATTAGTGTATTATGATTTTTGATATAAATAATTTTTATGATTATCAGCTTTATTTATATAAAATAAATATTTTTTTAGATATATTCTATTTTGGTTGGTTATTTTATTATGAATCTAAATAATGGTTGGTTTGTCTGATTATGTTAGAAATAAAATTATATATGTTATAAGTAGATAAGTAATCTTATTTTTGAATAGGATGAAATTGAATTTCGTAAGATTTATATATGTTTTATAAATTATATTTCAGATCAATGAAAATTCTAATTTGTAGACGTGAAAAATGAACAATGATATGGTAATAAGGTATATAAGTGTTTGGAACTCCCCACAATCACACCATTAGTCATTCAATTTGACTACGTAGTTGACTTGTCATCCAATTTGGACATTTGATAACTCTTACATGAAGAACTCATGATTTTGTCAACAATATCTTTGTACTTGACACATACGTGCATGCTGTTCATTTTGTTTAAGTAATGTGACAATACTTCAGGGTACTTATATCTTATTTGTAGCATGCATTTTGTTTTGTATCTTCGTTCTACAAATCATGATTTAATTATTTCAAAATTGATTTTGACAAGGCACAAATAAGTAATGTTCGTGCTCCCTTAAAAATAGAATTCATGCATTCAGCTAAATTTGTGGCCATGTGTTTGTAACATTTTCCACATCATACATATGCTTGGATCCACTTTTTCAATTGAATTTCATCTAGCCAAGCAACTACTTTTCCAAAATTGACTCTCATAGTAGATAATTTTACTAAGACTATTGGTTATTTCATTTCTTATCTCATATCATGTACCATGTACCAAAAAAATATATAAGAAATATGTAGCATTCTTACTATGTAGTAATGTAACATTCTATTACCTATATTGATGACCTATTGCTTCAAATCTACATTTTTGAATCATTTGTTGAAATTGGAACCAATGTGACGGTGCAATGCAATGAATCTAACCCAAGCACTCTAAATTTATAATCTTGGTCAATATGAAACTTTTTATGGTACTTACAATCGCCTCTTTTGTTTTAAAAGACATTCATTTTCAAATATTTATTTCTATCAAAATAGCATTTTGGATAGAAGATTGTACTTATTGAGTCATTAACTCATTTGTTTCAGTAGATGTTCTAGCCTTTTCATAGTCCTTTTCATCATCACTAAAGTCATAAATTAATATCATGAATTTTAGGACCTTGCTCAAATAGAGTAGAAGTATCACCACCAAATCTATTGATCTATTTCTGAAAATTCTAAAAAAATTATTTGTAACCTAATTATGAAAATTATTTGTTACAAGCAAGGGTTTAATTGAAAAATTAACTTTTTATAATATAAGTATAAAAATTATTAAAAGTAATAGTAATATTAAATGAAGAAATATATTCAAATATTCAAATCATCATAATCGTTCTCAATCACATACATTCATCATACTCACTCATTCACATATATCTAATATTCTACACAAACTCTTCTGAAAAATTATATGGAATTCTTGACCTTTGAGGTTAGTAACTGAATATGTTTCCTTGGTTACCGGGTCATAAACGAACCCTAAGAGTATTTTTCACCTCCAATTTTTCCTGCATATTCCCTCTTTCTGGTACCAACACGCCAAGGTAACCCCTACATACACATATCAAAAAATTGATGGCTCAATCCACCCAGTGATAAGTGTAGTAGAGGTCTCCATCGACCTCTCACCACATGGTACTCTTGTGTACATGACTAGAATACCATTAGAAGTCTGGATACCCCATCTGATATATCTAGATTTTCATATATACACTAAAGTTATACCAAATAGTACCCCATGGTAACTATCTGGCTTACATTTCGCTCATCCTAGCAACATGACCTTTAATCACTCAAAAATTCATATCTTATGTTTTAAACATTATTTTTATGTGAAATAAAATTCATTGCCAAATTTGTAAAAAAAAATTCCAAAAGGGGTTCGTAATTTCAAATCGAATAAATTCCCTAACAACTTGACTTTTAATTACAAAAAAATTCATATCTTGAGTTATACATATTCTTTTTACGTGCGAAATTATAGAAGGTCCCCTTTAAGATCAAACAATTCCATCGAATTCAGTATGATTGTATGTGTGATAGCATCTACTATACCAGCAATATCAATGAACCCTATTATTGAAATTGCTCAGGATACCCTTTTTTAGCTTCTAGAATCTATTTCTTAGTTCAACTCTTACCTTACTAACTGGAATCAAAGAATTAGTAGATATGCTCCGCCCAAAATGGGAATGGGCTAGGGTTATGAACTTATAATCGAAAATCTGATGATCGAGTCGATTCCATGATTATAAGTTCATTCTATACCGGACCCAACCGAAATGGGGTTATATACATTCTCATTATGAGAAGGGATCATTCGAGCGTATCTAAATATATACTATGTTTACATATGGATCTCTGCGTCCATTCTATTTAGGATTAGGAATAAGCGTAATCAGACCTATTTTTCACATATCTCTCATTATTTAGGACCCTATGAAATTCATCTCTTTGGTTAGATAAAATCTAAGCCTACAATTTTCATGAAGAACACTATTTGAAATCCGAAACAAAATTAAGCCAAAATAGGATCGCAATCTTAAAACGAAACACGATTCACACTTTTAGATATAATAATTAATATAATTCTCAAAATAAAAACATATCAACATACATAATCATCCAATCAATCTTGAATAATTTTGTTTAATTAACTTCCTTTACCTTTAAAGGATCTTAAAACAAAATTCAATTCGGATAGAATTAATCTACTCTTCACGCTCTTTCCCTAGTTTTTTCGAATTTTCAAAAAAATAAGAATTGAAAGAGAATTCTTGAAAAAGAATTGATAAAAATTTAAGAAAAGTTTAGAGAGATTAGAGAGAAGAAAAATTAAGATTTTCTAAAAATAATAAAAAAAATTTGGGTTCCAGGTACTGATGGCCCTGGCCCTTTCCATGGCCCACGAGATTTTGAGCAAGCACATGTTTGGTTAAACGGTGGAATAACAAAAATCTAAAAAAAAAAAAAAAAAAAGTGATAAAATGTTACTTAACTGTGAATGTTATGTATTCACATTCCATCCATTTAATTAGGCAAAACAAATCCCTCTTTCAATCCATCTTTATATTTATTACTACTAATGTAAAATATAATTTTTTTTTATATATTCTTCTTTTTAACTAAATTGAATTTTAATATATTTTTCAAAATATTAATTGTTAAATAACCTTATATCACCAAAAATATTATTTGCCATAAGTTTAAAATATAATTTATATGTTCAAAAATAATTTTTATATTAAAAATATTTATTTATTAAAAAATTAAGTTTTATAAAGATAAGGATTTGTTATATGTGTTGCGTAGACTAAAATACTACCGTTACATAATGAAGAATAACAAAAAAACAATATATATAATGTGTAAAACAGATTATAATGTTAATTATATATAACAATAATAAAATTTAATACTATAAAACAAAAGAAGCCCAATCTCCCAAAAAGCCCAATCTCCCGAACACGACTAAAGCTAGTAGTGACCTAATGAACCCTAATATATTATATGTTGAAGAAGATTCAGCAGCTTTTGAAATACTCACTTCATCCATAAAATAATTTAACCTGGGATTTCTTAGAATATTCTTGTATCTGACAAGGCACTTAAGCTTTCCACATTCAATAACTGTCGCAAGGTGCCATGATCTTACAAAACCCTCCTTTGCATTCCTTACCTCCACCCTTCATTGACTTGAAATTTTGTATTAGAAGTCGTTTTGAGGTGGATGGAGATAAGGAATGCAAAGGAGGGTTTTATAGGATCATAGCACCCTGCGACAGTTCTTGAATGTGGAAAGCAGTGCCTTGTCAGATGCAAGAATATTCTAAGAAATCTGGGGTTGGATTATTCTGGCAGTTTCTTCTCTGTTAACTACACTACCACCACTGACCAGTCTTCTCTGTTGCAAAATCCTGTTGTGCAACAACATGGATCAGGTCTTAACATTACTCAGGGCCAATACCAACATTTGATGTCTTTACTCCAATAAAGGACCAGTGGTGCCCATAGCATTGAGCCTCATTCTTCCACTCAGGCTAACCTCATTCAAAAGGACCCAAATACATTTTCTGGTCCTAGTGGTAACTCGTCTTTTATTTTTTGCAGTATCATACAACAAACTTCTCATGTCCTCTCTTTTAATTCATTATATAATTCTTCATCCTGGATTGTGGACTCTGGAACAACTGATCATATTAGTTGTTCTTTAACAAATTTTCAAGTTTTTTCAAAAATAAAACCCATTAATATTCATCTACCCAATGGGTCCACAGTCACTTCACATTATTCTGGCACGGTTCATTTTGCTCCAAACTTTACAATTTATAATGTTCTTTATGTTCCAGAATTTAGTTTTAATCTCTTTTCCATTTCAAAATTTCTTTCTTGTCTCAATTACAAATTAACATTTTAAGGTCTTTTATGTCAAATACAGGAATTGAGCACAATGAAGATGGTTGGTTTGGCTAAGCTTCAACAAGGTCTTTATCATCTTGTCACTCAATAAAATTCCAGTCTCACACCTTATGTTCCTTTTGTCAATCACCTCTCTACTTTGACTATCAACAACAACAATATTTGGCATTTTCGTTTAGGACATTTGTCAAACAAAAGACTTAGTGTTTTACATGAGCAATATCCTTTTATTTCAAAACATATTCAAGAACATTGTGACATTTGTCATTTAGCTAAACAAAAGCAATTACCATATTCTATTAGTACTAGTAGAGCCTTACAAATATTTGATCTTATTCATGTTGATATATGGGATCCATTCTCTCAAGTTTCTATCCATGGTCATAAATATTTTCTTACAATTGTTGATGATTTCAATAGGTTTACCTGGGTTGTTTTACTAAAAACAAAATGGGAGGTCCAAATCCATATTGAAAATTTTATTGCCTTAACCGAGAGGCGATTTGACTCTAAGGTAAAAATTATACGTTCTGATAATGGTCCTGAATTTTTTCTCAAAGACTTTTATGCTTCTAAAGGTATTATTCACCAAACAAGTTGTCCTTACACTCCTCAACAAAATGCTAGAGTTGAACGCATACACCAACATATTCTCAATGTTGCCCGGGCCCTTCTGTTTCAATCTGAAATTCCAAATAAGTTTTGGTCTTATGCTATTAAGCATGCTGTTTTTCTCATAAATCGAGTTCTTTCATCTGTAATACAAAATAAAACCCTCTTTGAATTTCTTTTTAATAACAAACTTGATTTCTCTAGTATCAAGGTTTTTGGATCTCTTTGCCATGCCTCTTATGAGACTCATTTTTATCCTATTTTATTTATCTAATTATGTTATCTTAATATTTATAAGTTGTTAACAAAGATAAATTAAGCTATATTTGAGTTATTGAACTTTTTGAGGCCTTCACACAGAAAAGTGCATAAAAACAGTAAATTAAGCACGGTTTTATTCTAACCCGAAATTGACATGGTTCACTGTTTGATTTATTGTAATTTCTACAGAGATCCAACATTATTGATTCTGGTTGCAGATTAAAATAGACATGTGCAGATTTAATCCAAAATTTGAAGCGTGTGATTTGGACAAGAATTGAAGCTTCCACGCATGTTTGAAGTTGGTACGAGTGCAACTCAAGTTCAGCTCACGCGTCTCATGAGTCTCTTGTGATTAAATTGGGCTCTAGAATTCAATTGATCTCTGATTTGGATGAAACTTGTTGTGCTAATTAGCTAATTCAACGGGCTTCAATTGGGCACAGAAATCACTTAATCTGGATCAGATCTGAAATTTATATAAATTTATGAAGTGGGGTTCACTAGGCCGGATTGGCCCAGTGAACATGTGCAAGTGTTTGAATTATAGAAAACGCGCCACAATGCCAAATCAAGCAAGAACGGTGGCGCGTCCCAAGCGTTTCTACTTCCTTGTAATTAGATTAGCTACATCCATGTGTATTTTAATTAAGTTGTACTTGAGTATATAATGTAAAAACTCAGTGTATTATGTGTGAAGTTGAATCATTAGTTCAGATATGAATGCAAGAGCTCATTTTTTCTCTCAATTCTCTCTCAAACATGGTGTGTTCTTCTCCTTGCGCGCGCATTGTGTTCTTCATTGTGTATGTGTTTCCACTCCATTTCTTCCATTGATCTTCTTGCGTTTGGTCTGAATTATGTTCTCCTCCACAGTTTACATGCTTTCTTTTAATTCTTGAATGCTTTAGATAGATTTTACACCGAACAAAGATCAAAGAATGTGGTGTTGCGGGCTTAACAACTCTTAGTCTTGATTTCTTGATTTGCCTTAACTTGTGAAAACCTTCCCACCGATTGAAGGTGGTTGCTTGCAAATTTTTATGGTAATTCCTAATCTGTTTTAGGTTTTACAATGTCAAGGAATTTTAATATCTAAGATTGGCTTTAGGCACGTTGTCACATCTTTAGGATTTGCGTTTGGTTGCTTTCCTTTAAAATTTCATGCGCATAGTGTAGTGGTTTTATGAGCTTTCTTTAATTGTTTTGGAATCACGCTCTAGGTAGATTTATTACTTTCTTTAAATGCTTTTCTAGTGTAGTTTTATGAGCCTTGCTACTATTTTGATTCATGCATTAGTTTAGGTTAGCTTTAGGTCCATTTTCATTCATTTCCAAGCACTTTAATTCACCAAAACCCCCCCTCAAAAATAGAAAAACCAAAAATATACATTGGTGCATTCATTCATATATCATTATCATTCATTTGCCACTGGTTTCAGGTCTAGACTAGGTAGCTATAGACTAGGTCAGAATTTGAGCCACAAACCTCACCACTCGCGCACCAAAACACCACCTACACGGTCATCACCCATTTTTAGACCTTAAAATACAAAAATAACCACATTTCCCTCAACCAACCATATATTTCCAGTCTACCCTAGGATTCTTGACCGAGCAAAAGTCACTGGATTGAGCTCTGATCGAGAACACCTCATTTTTGGCTAGTTTTGGCTAGTTTCTGGCTCGGTCAGGCATGAATTTTGAATTTTGACTTAGCCATTGTAACTTTTGCTCGACTAAGAATTTTATAGCATCCATCTAACATCCATTAGACCATTTATGCTCAGCCAGAAATTTAAAAATCATAAACAGTTTCATTTTGACCGAGAGGTGTGCCACTTGGTGCACCAAACTTAGCCAAATTTAGTGTCACTCGGTCAATTTTCTTTTTTGTACATATTTTGTCGATCTTGTCTTCACAAAAGTTGTTTGTTTTAGTGTTTACTAACATTTTGTGCAGCTATTTCACTATTTTGACCAACTTCAATTTTTGACCAAGGTAAGTGCTCTTAACTTAGCCATTTTTGTGCCATTCTCGGTCATCTCATAGTTCTATCCATATTTTCTGCACCAATATTTTTACCACTGCATTCTCATACCATATAAACCATATTGGATCATTGTTGGTGCACACATTCATCCATTTCATTGCACTTGACCGAGAGCACTTTGTTTTAGCCTTGAGTTGATTTTGGTTTTGGTTAATTTTGTGGCTACTGTACTGTTTTGCATTTTTGGTTTTGTTTAGCATTCTTTTTTCCATCCATGTTCATTGCATATAATTTATTAACCCCATTTAGGATCATTCTTAGTTTTATTTTGATTTTAGGTTGCATTTCATTCATTTTTCCCTCACTTGAATCACACATTTCTCATATTTTTTTATACTCATTACTTCCACGGATTGATACTCTGGTTCCCACTATTACTACATCTTATTTGTTGAGGGAATCTATTTGGAGTGTGTGTGACGAACATCACTTTCAACCTCCACCCATATTCCTCGTAAAAAATTTGACCCACTTTCCAGACGTGGTGTTTTTCTTGGTTGTCAAAGTGGAACAAAAGGGTACCTTATTCTGGATTTAGAATCTAGAGAAATTTTTGTGTCTAGAAATGTAATATTTCATGAAACAATTCTACCATTTAGAAAATCTAAATCCAATGATTTTGCCTCTAACACCACTCCACCTCTTTCCTTAGTATCTTGCATAACTTTGCCCAACAACACTTACCCTTATGTGGATCCCATTTCTCCATTTCTCCCTTCCAATGCGTCAACATCAAACATGTCGCCTTCCTTACCCTCATCTAACTCATCACCATCAATCCCCAACAACTCACCATTGTCATCACCACCCACATCTATTTCACCTCCGACCACCACACAACCCATTTTTCAGCCACATCATTCAACTCGCATTCCTCAGCCTTCAACACGGCTTCGTGACTTTGTCTATAGCACCTTTACTGATTTGTCAAACCAATCCTCTTCAAAGTGTGAATATCCAATTCAAAAGATAATTTCTTACTCTCAGTTACCTCCTTTTGATCACAAATTTGTCATGTCTCTTTTCTCTGAAACTAAACCCTCTACTTACAAAGAGGCAATTCAAAACTCTCTTTGGATTGAGGCAATGAATGCTGAGATTGATGCTCTGAATTTAAATCAGACTTGGGACATTGTTGTGCCTCTTCCTAATGTTAAACCCATAGGATGTAAATGGGTCTACAAGATCAAGCGTAGGGCTGATGGTAGTATCGAGCGCTACAAAGCACGTCTTGTTACCAAAGGTTTTTCTCAAATTGAGGGGATTGATTACATGGAGACCTTCTCCCCTGTGGAAAAGATGATTACAATTTGTATTGTTTTGGCTTTAGCATCTGTCAATCAATAGCACTTACAACAATTAGATATCAACAATGTTTTCTTGCATGGAGATTTGACTGAAGATGTTTATATGACTATTCCTCCTAGCATTCATGGCTACCCTAGTTCACATTGCTGCAAACTTCGCAAATCTTTGTAAGGACTGAAGCAAGCTAGTCGTCGTTGGTATGAGAAACTTTTTCTTCTTCTTTTATCTTGTGGATATCAACAGGCTCAGGCGGATCATAGCCTCTTTGTTAAGAAACATGGGACTGATTTCACAGCCTTGATAGTGTATGTTGATGATATTATTCTGACAGGCAATTGCCTTCATGAAATTAATACTGTTAAGAAGATCCTAAACTCCAATTTCCACATGAAGGATTTGGGAAATCTTAAATATTTGTTGGGTTTAGAAGTCAATGTTTCAAATGCTGGAATTTCAATTTGTCAACAAAAATATTGCTTAGATTTGTTATCAGATTATGGTATGTTAGGATGCAAACCATCCACCACTCCAATGGATTGTTCATTACGTCTTCATACAAATTCTAGTACACCATTATCTAAACCCCTCTCTTATAGACGTTTAATTGGTCGATCGTTGTATCTTACAAGCACACGTCCCGACATTGCTTTTGCTGTCCAACAACTGAGCCAATTCATGTCTAATCCAACTCAAGTTCACTTCCAGGTTGCTATGCGGGTTCTTAAATATCTTAAAGGCAGTCCTAGCAAAGGCCTTATGTTTAAGCGCGATTCACTGGTTCATGTTCTGAGATTCAGCGATGCAGATTGGGCTACTTGTGTGTTGATTCTCGTTGGTCTGTTACAGGATATTGTATCTTCATTGGCAATTCTTTGGTTTCTTGGAAAACCAAGAAACAGAACACAATATCCAGATCTTCTTCAGAAGTCGAGTATAGAGCACTTGCTTCCACCACATGTGAATTGCAATGTCTCATTTATTTACTGTCTGATATGGGAATTTCATGTTCAAATCAACCTGTCCTGTATTGTGATAATCAAAGTGCTCTTCATATTGCCACCAATCTTGTTTTTCATGAACATACAAAACATCTGGACATATACTGTCATCTTGTTCGTGAAAAAGCTCAATCAGGACTTATGCACCTACTACCTGTTTCATCCTCCAACCAACTTGCTAACATATTTACAAAGGCCCTTCCTCCTTGCTTATTTACATCTAATTTATCCAAGCTGGAGTTGTTTGATACTCACTCACCTCCAACTTGTAGGGGGGTAAAACAGAAGAAGCTCAATCCTTAACCCAATAAGATCAGAAGCTTCTAGATACTTTGTCTTTTCTGTTGTCTATCACCTTGTATATATACATTACCCACATTGAGAATATTAAGAGTCACATATTATCTTTGCACATCTGTCTTTTCTATCTTTTAGAAACTACTTATATATAGATCTAATGTATAAAATATGAAAAAATTTAGATACAATACCATAAATATATTTTATATAATGTTTTTTAATTATATTTAAAATTTTATCTTTACTATATATATCTCATTATGTCATTAAAAAAATTCATATTTTTTAAGAAACAAATTCAATTTAACAGTAATACTTAAAATTAGTGGAAAATATAAGTTTTCCTACAAATATATCATAATTTTTCCACACTTACAAATTTGTAGATAAAAAATTATTTTTCATAAAAAATTTATTAGAAATTTTCCATAAATAAATTAATAATTTTTTTTTTCACAAATAAATTTATGAAAAATTTCCTATAAATAAATTTACGAAAAATTTTCATAAAAATAAATTTGTGAAAAATATTTAATAAGTAATTAATTTAAAAAAAAATCTGTGAAAAATATTTTATAAATAAATAAATTTATTTTTGCAGTGTATATTATTAAAATAAAATTATAAATATAATAGAAGAATAATATATATAAATCGATTTTATGTAAATTTTTTCTTATTTTATAATGTTAATTTATTTTAAATTTTTTTGGCTCGACATTCTAACATTATAATGCTAGTTTTTTTTTTTTTTTAAAAAAAATCTACTTAACTATATTTTTAATGTAATTGAGATGATATATATTTTTAATGTAATTGAGATGATATTTACTTCTTAAATAATTAATATTCATTAATTATCTATTATTACTTATTGAGGATGATGAATAATATGTGAATGGATTCTAGGTGCTCATAAATAGGGTTGTAAAATAGTTAAAACTTTTGATATTTGAGTTTGCCTTATGAAAAAATTAGGTTCAAATGATGTAAAATAGTCTGAATCCACAAAGAGGTTCTAAGTGGTTTGGTTTACATGATGTTTTTAATGTTGACAAAGAAAAAAAATAGAATAATTAGAAAAAAAACCTTAATTTAAAAAATTAAATTATAAATGCCTCAATATATTTTTATTACTAAAATAAAATTGAATTTGTTAGAGTATTTGAGAGAGTTGGCAATAGTGATGAATGGTATGCATGATCACATGTGTGAGTGAAAGAAAAGAGAAAGAATGAGTGGAGCCCAATGTTTGTATCAGGAGAAATGAATAACTATGCATAGTTAATCAATGAATATGAATGAGTGTTATATATATAAGCACAAACAACAAAACAGTAAAGGAAGTTATAGCTATCAGTGGTTAATGGGAATAAATAATAATAGAAGATGTTATATGGAGTTACAAAGATATTGGATTATTTATTTAACGACACGTACGTCAAAGATGTTCTTCAGGAGAGTTCATATATTGATAGACCTTATTAATCAAATATGGAGGATCTAGTCTAGTTATTATTACATACTAGAAGGAACCTACAATGGATCTGTATAAAAAAGGATTATCGATAGTTGTTGATCTGTTAACAATGAGTTTAAGAGAGGAGACTATAGGCATGGATTGAAGTTTATTATCCAATATGCTGGCTTTCTATAGTATTTTCCAAATATATTTTGTCTTAGAGAGTAGAATATTGTCATCCTTGGACCGTAGAGTTTCTACGCCAAGAAAGTAATGGAGGTTACCAAGATTTTTTAAAACAAAAATATTATGCAAATACGAAATGAGAGATTTTCTCAATTTGAGAACTTTTAATTATGATGATATTATCAATATAAATAAAGATAAAAATAATGGAGTTAGTACGAAATCTAGTAAACAAGGAAGAATTACTTTTAGCTGGTTGAAAACCAAGTTGAACAAGTGTTGAGTTAAGCTTTTAAAATTAACACCTAAGGGCCTTCTTAAGACCATATATGACCTTGTTTAGCCTACAAATGTGTTTAGGATCATCATTGGTAAAACTAGATGGTTGCTACATGTACATAATTTGTTCAAGATAATCATGAAGAAAGGAATTGTTAATGTCAACTTGTCATATGCACCAAGAATTGATGATAGCAAGAGTAAACATGGTACGGATAATTGCAAGTTTAATAATAGGGCTAAACATTTCATTAAATTCAAGAACTTTTGTTTGGTGGAAGCCTTAAAAACCAAGTAGACTTTGTATTGTTGTACGGTTCCAGCATCATTCTGTTTGTTTTTATAAACTCATTTACGACCAATGATTTTGGCATTAGCAGGAGGAGTATTAATGGTCTAGGTTTTATTGAAAACAAGAGTATCATATTCAGATTGCATGGTTGAGCTCCACTCTTGGTTAGCGAAAGCTTCTTTAAAGATTATTGGTTCACTAATGATAGAATTACTGGTGTTGGTAAGTGTGGTCAAGTAATTTTTGGGACTGAAGATTCTTGCTTTAGTACATATTATCGAGGTTATTTGTGGAAAGAAGAGGTGTTTTTTTCTTTTCACTTGAACTTGTAAGAGGTGAAGAAGCACTAGAAATAGTAATATCAACGTTATTAGTATTGTTTAAAACATAAGAAGCCCAATCCTTAACTCAATAAGATCAGAAGATTTTAGATACTTTGTCTTTTCTGTTGTCTATCACCTTGTATATATACATTACCCACATTGAGAATATTAAGAGACACATATTATCTTTGCACATCTGTCTTTTCTATCTTTTATGGTATCAGAGCTCCCCCTGGAGCTCTGTTGATATCCTTTTTTTGCTATCATGGTAGTCTCTAATTCTGAAAATGGTAAAAATCGCGGTGGTGGACGTAGTGGTGGTCAAACCCAACAAGTCAGATCTTCAAAAGTGTGTCTTTATTGTAAGAGAACAGGACACACTGTTGATGTTTGTTTTAGCAAACATGGTTACCCTCCCGGTCATCCACGATATCCGGGACGTCCATCTTTCAACCCCAACAACGGTTCTTCTTCTGGCAGTTTCTCCTCTGTTAACTACACTACCCCCCACTGACCAATCTTCTCTGTCGCAAAATCCGGTTGTGCAACAACATGGATCAGGTCTTAACATTACTCAGGGCCAATACCAACATTTGATGTCTTTACTCCAACAAGGGACAAGTGGTGCCCATAGCATTGAGCCTCATTCTTCCACTCGGGATAACCTCATTCAAAAGGACCCAAATACATTTTCTGGTCCTAGTGGTAACTCGTCTGTTATTTTTTGCAGTATCACACCACAAACTTCTCATGTCCTCTCTTTTAATTCATTATATAATTCTTCATCCTGGATTGTAGATTCTGGAGCAACTGATCATATTAGTTGTTCTCTAACAATTTTCAAGTTTTTTCAAAAATAAAATCCATTAATATTCATCTACCCAATGGGTCCACAGTCACTTCACATTATTCTGGCACGGTTCATTTCGCTCCAAAATTTACAATTTATAATGTTCTTTATGTTCCAGATTTTAGTTTTAATCTCTTTTCCATTTCAAAATTTCTTTCTTGTCTCAATTACAAATTAACATTTTCAGGTTTTTTATGTCAAATACAGGAGCACAATGAAGATGGTTGGTTTAGCTAAGTTTCAACAAGGTCTTTATCATCTTGTCACTCAAGAAAATTCTAGTCTCACACCTTATGTTTCTTCTGTCAATCACCTCTCTACTTTGACTATCAATAACAACAATATTTGGCATTTTCGTTTAGGACATTTGTCAAACAAAAGACGTAGTGTTTTACATGAGCAATATCTTTTTATTTCAAAACATGTTCAAGAACATTGTGACATTTGTCATTTAGCTAGACAAAAGCAATTACCATATTCTGTTAGTACTAGTAGAGCCTCACAAATATTTGATCTTATTCATGTTGATATATGGGGTCCATTCTCTCAAGTTTCTATCCATGGTCATAAATATTTTCTTACAATTGTTGATGATTTCAGTAGGTTTACTTGGGTTGTTTTACTAAAAACAAAAGGAGAGGTCCAAATCCATATTGAAAATTTTATTGTCTTAACTGAGAGGCAATTTGACTCTAAGGTAAAAATTACACATTCTGATAATGGTCTTGAATTTTTTCTCAAAGACTTTTATGCTTCTAAAGGTATTATTCACCAAACAAGTTGTCCTTACACTCCTCAACAAAATGCTAGAGTTGAACGCAAACAACAACATATTCTCAATGTTGCCCGGGCCCTTCTGTTTCAATATGAAATTCCAAATAAGTTTTGGTCCTATGCTATTAGCATGCTGTTTTTCTCATAAATCGAGTTCCTTCATCTGTAATACAAAATAAAACCCCCTTTGAATTACTTTTTAATAACAAACCTGATTTCTCTAGTATCAAGGTTTTTGGATCTCTTTGTTATGCCTCCACCCATATTCCTCGTAAAAAATTTGACCCACGTTCCGGACGTGGTGTTTTTCTTGGTTTTCAAAGTGGAACAAAATGGTACCTTATTCTGGATTTAGAATCTAGAGAAATTTTTGTGTCTAGAAATGTCATATTTCATGAAGCAATTCTACCATTCAGAAAATCTAGATCCAATGATGTTGCCTCTAACACCACTCCACCTCTTCCCTTAGTACCTTCCATAACTTTTCCCGACAACACTTACTCTTATGTGGATCCCATTTCTCCATTTCCCTCTTCCAATGCGTCAACATCAAACACGTTGCCTTCCTTACCCTCATCTAACTCATCACCATCAATTCCCAACAACTCACCATTGTCATCAGCACCCACATCTTTTTCACCTCCGACCACCACACAACCCATTTTTCAGCCACGTCGTTCAACTCGCATCCCTCAGCCTTCCACACGGCTTCGTGACTTTGTTTGTAGCACCTTTATTGCTTCGTCAAACCAACCCTCTTCAAAGTGTGAATATCCAATTCAAAAGGTAATTTCTTACTCTCAATTATCTCCTTTTGATCACAAATTTATCATGTCTCTTTTCTCTGAAACTGAACCCTCTACTTACAAAGAGACAATTCAAAATCCTTGTTGGATTGAGGCAATGAATGCTGAGATTGATGCTCTGAATTTAAATCAGACTTGGGATATTGTTGTGCCTCCTCCTAATGTTAAACCCATAGGATGTAAATGGGTCTACAAGATCAAGCGCAGGGCTGATGGTAGTATCGGACGCTACAAAGCACGTCTTGTTGTCAAAGGTTTTTCTCAAATTGAGGGGATTGATTACATGGAGACCTTCTCCCCTGTGGTAAAGATGACTACAATTCATGTTGTTTTGGCTTTAGCATCTGTCAATCACTGGCACTTACAACAATTAGATATCTGCAATGCCTTCTTGCATGGAGATTTGACTGAAGATGTTTATATGACTATTCCTCTTGGCATTCATGGCTACCCTAGTTCACATTGCTGCAAACTTCGCAAATCTTTGTACGGAATGAAGCAAGCTAGTCGTCATTGGTATGAGAAACTTTCTCTTCTTCTTTTATCTTGTGGATATCAACAGGCTCAGGCGGATCATAGCCTCTTTGTTAAAAAACATGAGACTGATTTCACAGCATTGATAGTGTATGTTGATGATATTATTCTGACAGGCAATTGCCTTCATGAAATTAATACGGTTAAGAAGATCCTAAACTCCAATTTCCACATGAAGGATTTGGGAAATCTTAAATATTTGTTGGGTTTAGATGTCAATGTTTCAAATGCTGGAATTTCAATTTGTCAACAAAAATATTGCTTAGATTTGTTATCAGATTATGGTATGTTAGGATGCAAACCATCCACCACTCCAATGGATTGTTCATTACGTCTTCATACAGATTCTATTACACCATTGTCTGACCCCCTCTCTTATAAACGTTTAATTTGGTCGATTGTTGTATCTTACAAGCACACGTCCTGACATTACTTTTCCTGTCCAGCAACTGAGCCAATTCATGTCTAATCCAACTTAAGTTCACTTCCAGGCTACTATGCGGGTTCTTAAATATCTTAAAGGCAGTCCCAGCAAAGGCCTTATGTTTAAGCGCGATTCACCGGTTCATGTTCTGGGATTCAGCGATGCAGATTGGGCTACTTGTGTTGATTCTCGTTGGTCTGTTACAGGATATTGTATCTTCATTGGCAATTCTTTGGTTTCTTGGAAAACCAAGAAACAGAACACAGTATCTAAATCTTCTTCAGAAGCCAAGTATAGAGCACTTGCTTCCACAATGGCTCATTTATTTACTGTCTGATATGGGAATTTCATGTTCAAAGCAACCTGTCCTGTATTGTGATAATCAAAGTGCTCTTCATATTGCCGCCAATCCTGTTTTTCATGAACGTACAAAACATCTGGACATAGACTGTCATCTCATTCATGAAAAAGCTCAATCAGGACTTATGCGCTTGCTACTTGTTTCATCCTCCAACCAACTTGCTGACATGTTTACAAAGGCCCTTCCTCCTTGCTTATTTACAGCTAATTTATCCAAGCTGGAGTTGTTTGATACTCACTCACCTCCAACTTGTAGGGGGGTAAAACAGAAGAAGCCCAATCCTTAACCCAATAAGATCAGAAGCTTCTAGATACTTTGTCTTTTCTGTTGTCTATCACCTTGTATATATACATTACCCACATTGAGAATATTAAGAGACACATATTATCTTTGCACATCTGTCTTTTCTATCTTTTATTGTTAGAATTAATTGAATTAGAATTTGGAGAGGACTGAATGTGATCTAATGAGGAAGAAGGTTGGCAAAGAATTGTAAGGTGAGATGGGTTGAAGGTTGTCGAGTCGAAGATAATAAGATAAGGTAAGAAAGGGTTAAGAAACATGGTGTAAGGAAATTGAGTTTCATCAAAACGAATATTTTGAGAAATGTATAGTTTTCTTATTGGTGAGAGACATTTGTAACTTTTATTGTTATTATACCCAAGAAGACACATGAGATTTGAAATTAGACTTTTGTTTATTATAGGATCTAAGCAAAGGGAAACAAGGGCCACAAAAGATGTAAATGGATTGATGATCAAATGTCTTATGATACAAGGTCTTAATGGGACTACGATTATTGAGAATAGGTGATGGTAGGGTGTTTATAATAGTCATACCTATGGAAAATGCTTCTTCCCCGTGTTTAGTGGAAAGGAAGTGTTAGCAAGCAATGCAAACCCAATTTTGATTATGTGTTGCTTTCTCTCAACTAACCTATTCATCTCATGTATGTGAAGACAAATGAGTCTATGATGAATGTTATTGGTAGTAAGATATATACTAAATTTGAGAAAATCTTCGGCATTGTTAGTTTGAATGACTTGAATCTGTGTGCCTAAGTGTTTCTTAGTGTGTAACTTAAATTGTAAAAAGGCATCAAAATCTTGAGATTTGTGACACAGCCCAATAAATGCAACATTGGAACCATCAATGGAAGTAATTTGGGAAAGACCCCATATATCAACGTAAATAAATTCTAGAGGTTTAGTATACATAGATACAGAGTTGTTAAAAGGAAGTTTACAAGTTTTTCTATATTACATATGCTACAAACAATAGTATGCTTACAATGTAAAATATTACACAATTTAAATATAGTTCAAACAACTTAAGTAGATGCATGGCCAAATCTTGAATGTCATGATTGAAGAGAATTGTTCTTTGAATTAACAACAGTTATTGAATAGAAAAATTATATAGATTTTGGAACGGTGGAAATATATATAAGTCATCCTTAAGTGTACTTTGAAGAATAATCTCTTTGGTTTTCTAATTTTGTTTGTTGCAAATGTTAAGAAAGAATTCAAAATAAATATTATTATCTTTGGTAAATTGAGATACATCTAAAAGATTCTTTAAGATTGTAGGAACATGAAATAGTGTATTTAAAAACAAGTGTGTATTAAATTATGGAGTATGACAAGTAGAACCTATGTGTTTGATAGAAAAACTTGTGTCATTACCAATTTTCACACTATCAAGTCCATTATAGTTAGATTTGGTGGATAAATTTTAGCTATCATGTGTTATGTGATGTATTGCACCACTCTCTAGATACCAAAAAAGATCAAGAAGTGTGGATGGCATGGTAAGAATAGGATCAATTTGAGTAATGTCTTGAGTTATGAGTTGAGAGGTGTTGGCATGTGCATTTCCTTGGAAGTCTTGGGTATATATGTGCCAACAATCTTATGACATTTTTGATATAGTGATTTCTGATTGTTCTACTAGGAGTGTGGTTGTTGCATTTTCTAGTTCATCTTGTTTTAAGCTTTTGTTTGAAGTACGACATCCAATCTTGTTGTTTGTTTAAAGAAATATTCAACAATTTTATTCCTATCATTTGTCTGAGAAAAATGTGCTTGAGGAAGAAACTAATCAGTGACTTTATATTTTTCAAAACACTCTTCTTAAGTTAAAATATGAGTCTCAATTTCTTTAACCGTATATAGATCAAATCTTAATGTAGGTCATCAAAACACTTTCCAATCATTATATTAGTTGTTGAATTAAATATAAGATAAACTTACATCAAATCCAATAAACTAATTTCACCCATAAAAAAATTAATTAAATTTTATTATAAAAAATCAAACTAATTCATCAATTAATAATTTTTTAAATGTATATACAATCTGTACCGGATAGATATCGATTTACCCTTAATCGGCTACGAGACCGAAGGAGTGTCGTCCTAGGCCGATATAGTATCGGCCCAGCCCACCTAAAGCCCACTAAGCGTGGATCTCGCGTAGTGGGTAGTCAGTTACTACCTACTCAGGTATTCTGTTACTACTTTCTCTTATTATAAATTGAGGGTCAGGTAATCAGGTAAACTCACATTTTCATTATTCTCATTATCTACTCTAAACCTGTTGATCTCTTACTGACTTGAGCGTCAGAGTGCAATTACAAGTACCCCTCCATTCGGTTCACTATCGGCTCGGATACTAGAAGATTTGAAGGCGTTTGAGAGGCACTCGGTCCGTGTAAGTACACAATCAATATATAAAAATAATATTAAAAAATTATAAATTTTAAAAATTGCAAGTTTTGATTTTTGTAATCCATTTTTCAAAGAGTGTATATAATTTTCTTTTCAATTTATCTTATGGCCGGAGAGAGAAAAATGTAATAATTCATTTTTCGTACCATTTGGATCATCAAGTGTGAGATCTAAGTTTCATTATTTTTTTAATTTATTTCTCTATTATTTGTAAAATTGGTTGATTAGTTACAGTTCAGACTCTTAAAGACACCTATTGTGTGGTTTGTGTTGTTGTCATTCTCATGGAAATGAAAGGAATGCAGAGATGTTTTATGATGGATATACTCCATATAAATTTTAAATGTTAAATCTTAAACATTACATAAATAACGCACCAAAGGATAAATTAAACAGTGTAAATCATTTTAGTTACTAAAAAATAATAAAAATAATTAATCTATATGCTTATTATTATTAATATTAAATCTAGTGACTGAAAATTATTAGTCCCCATACATCAATTGTCTCAACGGTTAATCTTAGCCAAGCGTATTAATTTATACAGTTCACTCTTTTATTTTTTTAGTTTTTCATAGATTAATAATTTTTAAAGTTTTATAAAAAAATTTGTTCATTTACTCTTATATTTTCAAAATTTATTAGAAATCCCACATCGTCTAAAGACAACCAAATTAATATATATAAAGTGGTGTAAACCTCACCTAATTGAATTGATTTTATGAGAATGAGTTAGGTTTAACATGGTATCAGAACCTATCCTAACAAAATTTTCGGTTCGTTATCGGATCATCCATAAATTCCTCGTTTTCGGGCTACTATCAAATCACCCATAAATTTTTAGCTCAAGTTCAAATTTAAAAAGTCTCGAAATGAGGAGAGTGTGTTGGAGATCCACATCGTCTAAAACAGAAGAAATTCAATCCTTAGCCCAATAATATCAATAGTTTCTAGATGATTTGTCTTTATTGTTTACCTATCACCTAAATATCTGTAACTTCTAGATACTTTGTCTTTTCTATTGCCTATCACCTTGTATATATAGATTATCCACATTGAGAATATTAAGAATCACATTATTCTTACACATCTGTCTTTTCTATCTTTTATGGTATCAGAGCATCAATCTCAGCATTCATTCCCTCAATCCTACAAGGGTTGTGAATTGCCTCTTTGTAGGTAGAGGATTTAGTTTTAGAGAAAAGAGACATGACAAATTTGTGATCAGAAGGAGGCAACTGAGAGTAAGAAATTACCTTTTGAATTGGATATTCACACTTTGAAGAGGGTTAGTTTCACGAAGCCGTGTTGATGGCTGAGGAATGCGAGTTGAATGATGTGGCTGAAAAATGGGTTGTGTGGTGGTCGTAGGTGAAATAGATATGGGTAGTGATGACAATGGTGAGTTGTTGTGGATGATTGATGGTGATGAGTTAGGTGAGGGTAAGAAAAGCGACGTGTTTGATGTTGACGCATTGAGAGGGGGAAATGGAGAAATGGAGTCCACATAAGGGTAAGTGTTGTTGGGCAAAATTATGGAAGGTATTGAGGGAAGAGGTGGAGTGGTGTTAGAGGCAACATCATCGGGCTTAAGTTTTCTGAATGGTAGGATTGTTTCATGAAATATGAAATTTCTAAACACTAAAATTTCTCTAGATTTTAAATCCAGAATGAGGTACCCTTTTGTTCCACTTTTGAAAGAAAAAAAAAACACCACGTTTGGAATGTGGGTGAAATTTTTCACGAGGAATATGGGTGGAGCATAGCAAAGAGATCCAAAAATCTTGATACTAGAGAAATCAAGTTTGTTATTAAAATGTAATTTAAAGGGGGTTTTATTTTGTATAATAGGTGAAGGAACTCGAATTATGAGAAAAACAACATGCTTAATAGTGTAGGATCAAAACTTATTTAGAATTTCAAATTGAAACATAAGAGTTTGGGCAACATTGAAAATATGTTGGTGTTTGTGTTCAACTCTAGCATTTTGTTGAGGAGTGTAAGGACAACTTGTTTAGTGAATAATACCTTTAGAAGCATAAAAGTCTTTGAGGAAAAATTTGGGAACATTATCAGAACTTAGAATTTTTACCTTAGAGTCAAATTGCCTTTCTGTTAAGGCAATAAATTTTTTAATATTGATTGGACCTCTACTTTTGTTTTCAGTAAAACAACCCTGATAAATCTACTAAAATCATCAACAATTGTAAGAAAATATTTATGACCATGGATAGAAACTTGAGAGAATGGGCCCCATATATCCACATGAATAAGATCAAATATTTTTTAGGCTCTACTAGTACTAACAGAATATGATAATTGTTTTTGTTTAGCTAAATGACAAATGTCACAAGTTTCGTGAAGATGTTTTGAAATAAAAGATATTGCTCATGTAAAACACTGAGTCTTTTGTTTGGCAAATGTCCTAAACGAAAATGCCAAATATTGTTGTTGTTGATAGTCAAAGTAGAGAGGTGATTGACAGAAGGAGATGTGAGACTGGAATTTTCTTGAGTGACAAGATGATAAAGATCTTGTTGAAGCTTAGCCAAACCAACCATCTTCATTGTGCTCAATTCCTGTATTTGACATAAAAGACCTGAAAATGTTAATTTGTAATTGAGACAAGAAAGAAATTTTGAAATGGAAAAGAGATTAAAACTAAATTCTGGAACATAAAGAACATTATAAATTGTAAAGTTTGGAGCAAAATGAACCGTGCCAGAATAATGTGAAGTGATTGTGGATCCATTGGGTAGATGAATATTAATGGGTTTTATTTTTGAATAAACTTGAAAATTGATTAGAGAACAACTAATGATCAGATGCTCCAAAATCCACAATCTAGAATGAAGAATTATATAATGAATTAAAAGAGAGGACATGAGAAGTTTGTGGTGTGACACTGCAAAAAAATAAAAGACGAGTTACCACTAGGACCAGAAAAAGGATCTAAAGAATTAGAGACTGTCATGATAGCAGAAAAATGATATCAACAGAACTCCAAGAGGGAAGCTCTGATACTTAAAAGATAAAAAAGACAGATGTGTAAAGATAATATGTGATAGGCAACAAAAAAGACAAAGTATTTAAAAACTATTGATATTATTGGACTAAGGATTAAGCTTCTTCTGTTTTATCGTTTAAATATATAGTCACATATATATATATATATATATAAAGTTATGTAAATCTCACCTCATTGAGTCGATTTTATGATGATGAGTTTACTTTAAAATCTACTACTAATAAAATTTGAATTTTTATTTTTGAATTCAACCATTTTAAGAGTTATTTTTATTAAGACAGACGATGGATTCGTCTTCATTTAGTATAACCCCAATCCTTAACCCAATAAGATCAGAAACTTCTAGATATTTTGTCTTTTCTGTTGTCTATTACCTTTTATATATACATTACCCACATTGAGAATATTAAGAGTCACATATTATCTTTGCACATCTGTCTTTTTTATCTTTTATGGTATCAGAGTTTCCCCCTGGAGTTTTGTTGATATCCTTTTTTCTGTTATCATGGTAGTCTCTAATTCTGAAAATGGTAAAAATCGTGGTGGTGGACGTAGTGGTGGTCAAACCCAACAAGTCAGATCTTCAAAAGTGTGTCTTTATTGTAAGAGAACAGGGCACACCGTTGATGTTTGTTTTAGCAAACATGGTTACCCTCCTGGTTATCCACAATATCCGGGACGTCCATCTTTCAACCCCAACAACAACAATTCTTGTTAATATTATCTTTACATTTATAAAATGTTATATATATATATATAATATATATCTTAAATATCTTATTAATATAAGTTGTAAGGTGTTTTTATAAATTATCCTACATATCTTAAGATAAGTTCAAAACAACTTATGAACATATTACTCATTTGGTAAATACTCTCAACTTATGAAATGCTTATATTGAAAAATTAATTTAAATAAATTGTAAATAAATTCTTTAAAGCAAATCAAAACCAAAATCAATGCAACTAAAGAGTATCTACTAGTTATTATAAGCTAAAAGTACCCATTCCAAGCTCTTAGTAAGAATCGGTGTACCATTCCAATTCCTTACTCATGATATATTATTTTGAAAGTAATACTATTGATACAAACTTATATTTATAATCATTAAAAAAATATAGCATGAGACATCACATACAAGTATTTATTTTTATCATCTCCATATAATTTGTCGGTTGATATTTATGAAACTTTTAACTATGTTATTAATAATAAATATCTATTAAGTTTTGTCAATGTTTACTTTGTTTAAAAATATAATTAATTATCTTCAATAAAATACCTTTTTATATTTAAAATCTGAATTCGAGACTTTATTTAAGGGAATAAGTCTAATACTAGTTGTACTAATGTGAATTTAGCATACACATGAGAACAACTAACTTATTTATGAGTCAAATTTCATATTATACAAACATATAATGCATTAAGAAACATAGAGATTCAGAACATTCGGAACTTTTCCTTTGTTTTCTGAAAAACTTCTTCAGCAATGTTACCCTCTCTGCCCTCAACCCTTTTAATCTCCAACTGTGCTTTCTGATAGAACCCAGTACCTCTCAATGCATCTGAAATGAAGTCATCAAACCCAACAGCAATTGCTGCCTCTGCTTTTGCTCCATAAACCAACCTCTATATAAATAGATTAAGTATGATAAGAAAGTATCCAAAAAGTAAGCTTTATTAAATAAATTATAATGTCTAATCAAATTAAAATTATTTTAGTTACAATTTAAAAATAATTATTTCAAAATTCAATACTGTATATGATAATCAATAACTAAAGGGTTATAATTTGTTTACACCAAGTATAAAAATTAATCATGGTTATTTATCTATAAAATATTTTTTATGAATTTATTTTATATAAAAAAAGTAATTATCTATTAAATATTTTTCATATTTATTTTTATAATTTTTTTATAAATTTATTTATAAAAAAAAATTATTAATTTATTTATAGAAAAATTTTCTATAAATTTATTTGTGAAAATTTTTTTATAAATTTTTTTGGAAAATAATTTTTTATTAGTTTTATATCTACAAATTTATAATGATAAGAAATTTGTGGTATATTTATAAAAAAAAAAATATTTTTTATGATTTTAAATATTATTACAAACTTATTTAATAGGAAATATAATTTATTTTTAATAAATTTTTATAAAATGTAAATTTAATTAATTCAACCATTAAATTTCATATTCTTATTGATTATATCATTCTTATTGATTATATCATGTATATAAAATTTCATACAATTTCAAAATTATTTAAAATTTCATTGTATCACTTTCAACGTGTAATATGATATTTAAAATATATAAATATTTATTATTAGATAACATATCTATTAATATTTAAATTATGTGAAATTTATACACATAATCATTAAGATAATATAATGAAATCTAAGGATAACGTTGATTAAGTTTACATTGTGTAAGAAGTTATTGAAAGTAACAATGTATCATAATATAAAATTATGAATAAATATGTTATTAGTGTATTATAATTAAATTTTAGTAAATCTAATAAAAGGAATAAAAAAAGTGAGAAGGGTATAGGAAAAGGAGGGCGTTTCAACCTTAACTCGTGAGAGGTGGATTGCTCCAAAGCACATTGGGCAAGGTTCGCAAGAAGCATACATTTCACAGTCTGAAAGTTCTATCTTATTTAGATTTTCACAAGCCTGCAAAATGAAAATCATTGCGTTTATAATAAAAATCAATTCGAGAACTCAATAAAAATAATATAATAATAATAACATCTTATAATAAAATTATTATTATTATAATTTAATTTTCTATATGTTACACAAGAGTTCTCCAAATAAAGTTTGAAAAATTTATATAAATTAAAATTAAAACTTAAATATAATATAGAAGTGAAATATAAATTTCATAATCTAAATTAATTTTGAGGATGTGTTACACTTTATAATAACTTTTTATATGATATTAGAATTAGGTTAATAAGATTGTTGAACTTAATTTAACTCATCTGTTAACGGGTTACGTTTGAGTTAAGAAAACTTTATACGTGAGGGAAAATGTTGGAAAAATCTCACATTGATTAAAAATGAGATCAAATTATAATATATAAATGAAGTATAAACCTCACTTCCTAAACCAGTTTGGGGATGAATTAAATACCAACAATCAGTTTATATATATATATAATAATTCTATTCTATAATTTTTATTATAGCCATCACTCTCATGGAAAGTTCTGCATAACATTACAAGAAAAAGAAATTGTAATTTAAAATAAACAATCAATTGCCAAAGAAGACAAGGCATGACATATCCATTTTGTAAAGAAAATATGCATTTTAAGACGATTTAAGGAAATTTGGGCTACTTTTGAATCATCTAACTTTTAACCAAACCTCTTAATGTGATGGTTGTAAAGTTTGTTTAGAGACACAGGGGTTATCCAAGGTTAAGTAGATCAATTTTTAGGGTTAAAAATAAAGATCTTATGGGTAGATATTAATCCTCTAGGATATTATCCATGAAAAAAAATTCATCAACCTTTCTTATAGCAGTGACTTCTGCATGAGCAGTAGGGTCTGTGTTCCTCAGCACCATGTTGTGACAAGAAGCAACTACTTCATCGTTACGAACTATGATAGCACCAAAAGGACCCCCATCTTCACACTCTACTCCTTTATAAGCTTCTTCAACAGCAATTCTTAAGAATTTGTGATCTCTATGCTGTATAGCTAAGAAGCCAATGCAACACTAAAAGCTAATTAAGAGGCAACACAAATCATAAATTCAGAAGACTCTAGAGGCAACCCCAACTGATCAATTATCTTAACCTTTTGTGGATAAAGCTCGTTTTCTTATAACTAATTATAAAAGAAAAAAAATATATAAGCCAAATTCTTTTTATGAATATTAGATTTTAGAAAATTTAGATGAGATGAGAGGCTGAAAGCTTCTATATAAAATTTGAAGTGTTCATAGAGTTAAGGAAAAATAAATATACTAAAGTTGTAGTGAAAATTAAATAAAATTACGTATAAATGATACCATATAACCGATAACATCTTATTTTTTATTAAAAGGTATTCGGTTTCATTATCATATTACATTAGCAAAATCTAATTTTATTAAGTCTAATAATTTGAATCTAACATGTTATATCCTGCAATATAAGTATATTAATTAATATTTATTAGCTATATCAAATTTATTAGTTAAGATATGTTAAGGTAATATGATACTAACTTATACTATAAATAAGTAGTATAAATAAGTAGTATGTATTATAATTTATATAAAATAAATATCGGTTATGTTATCAAACCAGTTCGTCTGATTAAAACAAATAATTAACTATCAATCAAATCATGGCACTTTACTTAATTTAGTGGACATAAACACAAAATGATAAAAAGAAAAAAGAAAAATACCAGAAAACATTCATGTTAACAAATTTTTTTTATAAATACTTTGGTAGAACAAGAGATTAAAAGAGACCAAATTAATTATTATGAGTTACTAGTTCCTGAAAATACTTTTAACATATTAAAGATCTTTTATAATTTTATTTTATTTTCTTCTTCTAAAAAGTTCATGTACCTTAGTTAAACAAAGGGTGAAACAGTCAATAAGAAAGTTAAATAAAAATAGTTTAAAAAAGTTACCTTCCTGATGACCAGGAAACACAGAAGCTACTGTAACAGTTCCATCCTTGGTTTGAACAACTGGGATGATAAGAAAGCAAAAACTCATAAAGAACACTAAAAAAGGTCTAAAAGACTTAAATTGCATAATTTGTGTGTTTGATAAGAGTAAAAACTAATATAATAATAGTATACACTTTTATTGAAGGAGAAAAAGCACGTACCATTAACTTCTTCCATAGTTGATATAAAAAACTAAATCAGAAGAGCAACTTGTGTGAACTCCCATATAAATCAGTGACTTTGTTGGGGTATATATAAGACTGCAAAATGAAGAAGGTGGGTTTCCTTGTAAATAATTTTATGGTATGACATCACTACGTTGTTATAGTACTAATTTAGATTAAAATAATCCATGTGCATGATGACTACTATGAGAAATAAGGATTCCTTTGTAAACTCTTTTATGGTATGAGATTACTACTTTATTATAGTTTTAATTTAGGTTAAATAATTCAAGTGCATGATCACTATTAGACATAGGAGTTCCTTTGTAAAACTATTGGGAGGAAAGAAAATATAATGTTTAAATATATTATTAAACTAATTAATAGGAAAAATTGCAATTTTTTTTTATGTTATACTAAATGATACTCATAATTTTTTTTTTAATTTTAATATATATATATATATATATATATATATTTACAATAAAATACACTTATATTTTCTATAATTTTTAAATAGATATTTAACTTCTTGTATTTTTAATAAATATTATTTTTAAATAAAAAATACTCATTTTCTTTATTTTATTTTTAAAAATATTTTTAAGCTTTTTTATTTAATTTAATTTTTAGTAAATATAATATTTTAGATAAAATAAAGAATATGAGTGTTATTTTATTAAACAAATATATAATTAGAAAATTTCATATTTAATGTGAATTTTCTTACAAATTTTTTATTAACATTTGAATGCAATGAGCTTCTCACCAATTTTTTTTTAAATCTTACAAAACTTTCGTAAGAAAATCGTACAAAGAAAAATTGAATATTATTTATTAAAAATAAATATAAATATCATTTTATTATAAATATAAAAAATCAATATTTATTTAAAAATAAAATATATTCTTATTTAACTTAGCTCATATAAATTTTCCTAAATAATAAGATAACGCCATCACAAATATGCTAAATGTTGAAACAATTACATGCGAAATTAAAGAAATAGGCCTATGGGACAAATATAAAAATTTTTTCTTCTTTAAGCGAATGAAGAATATACAAATATAATAATAGATTGATAAATGATGTAATTTAAATAAATAAAGAAATTAAAAATACAAAATTAGAGTATAAATAAATAAATAAAATCAGAGTGTAAAAAAAATGATAGAGGTTCAAACGATGAAATGCATGTGAACAAGATTTGAGATAGGAATCTCGTGACTCATCCCAATATGTACATAATAAGTGTGATTCTCAATTTTGTGACTCATCTTACGTAGGTTGTGAGTGTTCCTATCCTATCCTATGTCTTTACAAATTTTGATAAATTGCAAGAATATAATGTTAGATTGGATGGTGCTAATATATAGTATTTTATTGAATTCACTAATAGATTGATTCATCATAATATATACAATTTTTAAAAAAAAATTATAAAATCAAAGAAAAATAATTAAATATATAATTAGACTCCTAATAAAAAATTTAAATACTTATTCTTTATTTTAATTAAATTACAATTTATTCTCTTTTGATGACACTTTAAGATATTTTATTAATCAATTAAATAATTATATAAATTTTATCCATTTTAATTTATAGAATTACATTTGTTATTTTTAACAAATAATAATAATTTTTCTTAAATTAAGAATAAGTATTCTTTACTCATTAATTACTCTTTACTTTCACTTAGTACCGAAAGTTACTTTTAACAATTACAAATTTGAAAAAAGTTTATAACGAATATGGTCTCAGAGAATTTAAACAATTCTAATAATTGAATAGAGAGTATGAGTTTCACATAAAAGGATTACAATTTAAAGATTCTCTCAAATATTTTTTGTCTTTTAGATAATATAAACTAATGGTCAAGATGAGCTTGAAAATGTCATGAAAGAATACATAGTCATAGTTATTTCAGTAAATTCGTCAATCTCATGTAATGTGTTCTTGTCTTATATTTATAGACACCTCGATATTGTAGCCATTAGATACAAGGTGTTTATTTTTGCTTTATCTAACACAATCTCATTCTTGTAGTGTATGAGGTGTTTTATCTTAGATGTTTTTGTAAAAGATTTTATCTTTTCCTTTTTATTCTTGGACATTCTTTGCAAATTCAAACTTTGAGCTGCTTGTAGTTGATATAAGAAAGTTGACTACCAAAAACTTGAATCATCTTTTAATTACATGTTGTGGTAGATGAACTATTGTTTCTGATAGTTGCATCTGGTATACACTAGACAACTGTGTAAACTTATTGTTAGATGATTTGTTCTTATAAAATGCTATCATAGGTTTCTTTACTTCTTAATAAAACTATTTAATCTTAATACCTATAAATCATTATTAACTTAAAATTTAGTGTTACTATTTAATCTTAATATCTATAAATTATTATTAACTTAAAATTTAATGTTATTTGTTTACCTAAAAATTTTAGAAGTATGACTTATTTAGATAATAGTCTTGATTATTAGATGATCTTATTCTAACAATTTCCGCTTTCTAATATTGACAAATAATACAAATTTTGTTTAAGATAAACACATAAAGATTAGAGCATTCATGATAAGCACATAAGGATCAAAGAAGCAATATCAAAATATCTTAGAACATAGATTCAATTAGAAGATTATATAATAATAACATAATTAGAGAACAAAGAATATAAAGAAAATTACTCCCGTATAAGAAACACAATCATAGCAGGAAGATATAAAGACATAGAAAAGGGTAAGCTAGTGAAATATTATCACGTTAAGGAAAACATAGCAATCAATGCAATAATATAAGTCAAAAATTTAGTGTAAAAACCTACCTAAGACTTTACATACACAAACACACATTAGACTAACATCTTTTAGAAGATTGTATAGATTTCAGATATGAGGGGCTAACACCTGAGGGTATAATCAAGGAGCAAGGGTCTTCCCACATGACCAACCTTCTGAGTCTTTTTCACCTTAGGATCATCCTACAACACCTCACAACTAGAATACCCCTCAGGGTAGCATCACCTATTGTCCCTTCAAAACAATTAATGAGCCTCCATCGACCTTCATCACATGAGGTTCTAGTCTACATGAATTTGAACATCATTAAGGTCTGAATTATAACACCCTTAATTTTAGATATAAATTTTATTAGTGTGTTAGATTAAATAATAATAATAATAATAGGAATTATTATTATTATATTTATTATTATTTTAGTTAAAAAAAAAGAAGAAAAAAAAATAGAAAAAGAAAAAGAAAAAGAAGAAGGTAAAAAAAAACAACCGCCTCAAAGTTTTTTTTTTATTATATATTTATATATGAAAAATTGTACCGCCTTTGCTTTTCTTCTTCATTCCAATTCTTCTCATTCTCTGCGCACCAAGTTCTCCTTCTTTCCCTCCATCTTCAACTTTCAATCTCCAATTTTTATCTCATTTTTTGTTTTTTCTTGAATTAAGGTAATTTTACTCAAATCTTAGCTTCTAATTTCGTTTTTACAGTTTGAAATTTTAGATTAATAGTCAATTTCTTGATTTAGGATGAATTGAGTTTAGAACTTCTCCAAACTTCTCTGTTTTTTATTGCTTTCAAGAATTTTAAGGTAAGGGAAGTTTATTCTTTACTCTAATCTGCAATATATGATGTTTTATGGATTGTTTGTTGTTTGTATGTGTTTGATTTTGAAAATAGATAATTAAATCAATGGAAACCGTGAAATTCTGCACTTCACTATAAGAATTCGCTCAGCGGATTTGAAATCTGCTGAGCGCATTGACGAACACACATCACTAGAGCGAATTGGTTCAGCGCAGATGGAATCCGCTCAGTGCAGGCGCAATCCGCTCAGCGCACAAAAAAAAACAAAAATTACTATTTGCACCCCCCCTATTTTTACTATTTGCACCCCCATTTTCTATTTGTACCCTATTTTGCACCCCAAACTGATTGTCTTTTATTGTTAAGTGATAATTGAAGATGATAAGTTGGAACTAACTACCTAGAGGGTAGGAAAGTTGTGAGATTTGGACAATAATGTCTTTTCAAGTTGATTTCCGTGTGGATGAGCTACAGAGATACACTAGGGTATAGTTCATGAAGGTTTGATAACTTGGGGGAATGAGAGTGTGGCGGAGTGGTCCATGCCGTGATGTACATAGTGTGCAATGGGAACTGCCGCAGGCCTCACACGTCATTACCCGACTGAATCGCTGACTATGCTTTTTGCCAAAGGGGCTTGTGCGCACACGTTGTATCCGTGGGGCGTATTGCCAACCGGCGGCTATCAACACCGGCGTAACACCTGGGTGATGGGGTTGGCAGCGTTATTTTGGGATCCCACGGTACCTAGAGTACCACAACTAATGTGATCACATTATGAATGATGATGTGAGTGAGGTATATGACTAACGTACGTGATAAGAAATTATGAGAGAATTTAAATAATGATGGTGTGGAAAGATGACAAAACTTATTTGACAATGTTAGGAAATCGACTTCCAGAGAATTTTATTAAGGTGTAACTTTCAATTACATAGATCATTTCTTTTATTCAGATATTCATTTTTATGATTGTTAAATATAAATATTTTATCTTTGTTGGAAAAATATGGTGAGGAAGAAACTCACCCTTACAACTAATTTTTCAGGAAATTATGTAAGAAGATTCGTGAGATACTCATCTCTTAGATGAGAAATTGATTGGTAGGGTCAATCCTGCTTCTTCTTGTTAATGGGGAACTTGCTCTGAGTATAGGGATTTATATTATTATATATATGTATGAATAAAAATTTCTATACTCTAACCTGATGACATATTTGTTAAATAATAAGAGTGATTGTGATTATTTTGTGGTTTCAAAAGATAGGTTCTGTCGCAACCGGGGTCACGACGGGACCGACGAACGTAAAAAGTAATTCACCCTTTTTCAGGGGAACAATGGAGTCGCCACCATAGTTTATTAAGGAAAACTATGGAAAAACTAAAATGGTCTTCGAAACAAAAAAAACATGGGTTCGGGAGTCGATTACGTGTAGAGAAGGTATCAGCACCCTACAACGTCCGTTTTAAGACGGTTACCTTTCAATTAAATATGTAAAATAAATATGATCTTATAATATTTGTTTCCCCTATAAACAAATAAAATATTATAAAGTAAAAAGTATTTTTAAAATTATTTTTATTGTTAAAAAAAAGAAAAATATTAAATTAGAATTTATTTGGGCTCGACAAGATATTAACCTTGCTCCTACGTATTTCCATTTAGAATGGAAAATCAGGGTTACGTAGTTCTTCCTAAAACATTGTTTTTATTATTTATTTTATGATTGATAATTTTAAAGAGATATGAATTTTGAAAAATAATAAAAAAAAAAAATTATATATTTTATTCCTTTTTATCAATCTTATAATAAATCAAGATAGTGTAAACTATACATGGATATTATAGATTGCTATATAAATTGGCTTAAAATGATTGAAATATATTTATTTTATCTGAATAAATTTTAGTTAAAGGTTAAATATAAGATGACGTGTATAGCCATACATATTTTTAAATATTATTTTATATATAGGTGATATAAAAATATTTGAATATAATAAGCATTGAATGTAAGACAATGCACATGATTGTACAAACATCTAAACAACTTCTTAATATGAAAAGGAAATGTAAATTTCACAATCATATTAAAAGTTGATATCAAATTTTTTTTTAAATAAAAAAGGTTTATTATAAAATCATTAGTAAATATTTATAAAATTATAATTATAATTTGAGTAAAATTTGATAAAAATAACAAAATATATAATGACGCGTGTGGTCATATATATATATAAGGAAATGTAGCATAAATCATATACTTTAATGATTATTTATATAAAAATATTAATAAAAGATGAGATATAGGATATAAGATGATGCACACGATCATACTTGATCCTTATCCTTCTTAAAATAAATTGATATAATATAAATTTATTTAAGCAAGTACTTAATTAATTAAAATTATATCAAAATTCTTATTTAAAAGCCGTTCATTAAAATTATGTGCTATATGAATGCTAATTATAAAATGACGTGAGTAGCCATATATATAATTAGAATTCAAATAATTTCCTTTTTTTTATTTTAGCAACGTGGTGAATATTAGAATTATCTAATGAATTGTAAGTTACACAAAATGTTAAATTAAATTTTAGATTTGTTAATTATAAATATTTTATTAGAACAAAACTAATTCTATATTATAAGCAATTACCAAAACCAGTCAATTAATCACAAAAATTAACTGCCCTAAATGATAGCACCAAAAATTCAATATCTAAAAGTTAGTTGAGAATCTATTCCCTAAGCGGAAAGCTATATCTAACATTCAACTTTGGCAGGGGCATTTGGAACATTGATGGGTAATGATTTATAGTCCTTGGTACAAATAAGGGCCCAAGAGCCAAGGAGTCTAATGAACTTCTGTAGCTATCCATTTTTTAAACTTCTATATCAAAAATAGCATCTGCGAAGTTAATTATATACATTTTTTTTATTCAAACATCAAAATTCATAAATTAATGAAATTCAAATCCATGATAATTTGATAGAAATTGTAATGAGCACAAAAAAGTCAAGTTATTAAATAAATAAAAAAAATCACCCAGGCAAAGTTCCAAGTAGCTGGAAAAAAAACAAAAAATAGAGATTGAATAAAATGCAAGCATTCTCTCACGAGGTCGTATATGGAGGAGTTGTTAGAGTGCAATCACACTCTAACTTTGTTCCAACAACCTTTACCCTTAAACCTAAACACTACACATTGACCCAATCCATATCAACTTCCAGGATCACACTCAGATGCAATTTTCAACCTCAACCATTTCCAAACCTCTGCACCTCAAAATCACCAAGAATCTGCGGTTCAAATGTTGCCCCATTTTGGTGAGGCATTTCGTCGAACGAGTACCGTGCAAATGGAGGTAGGAGTTTTGGGGAGTGGCTTGTGGTGGCGGATCTCATTGAAGTCCTGTTCCGGGGTGCCGAACTTGCCAGCGCCGATGGTGCTGCAGAGGACCATCAACGTGAGGAAGAGGCAGAGGAAAATCACCGTACTGTGGCGACACACGCGCTGCCTCTGCCGCACGCGCCGCATCCCAAGGCACCGCTCCAGCATTGCCTCTCCGAGTTGACTCGGCTGAATCGAGAGAGTTTCTCAGATGGCGATTCGCGGATGGCGAAAGGAAGGAAGAGAGGGGTTAACGGTGTGTGAGATGAATGGGTTTTGGGGTTTGTTTGGTGGGAAGCGGAAGAAGGAAGAAAAGATAAAAAAAAAAAAGTTAAAGAAAGTAAAGAGTCTGGAGGAGTATTAGTTGATTTTGGGTGGAGTAAGAACTACTGGGTGTAATATAGAGTATCCTCCCACCACACACTCCGGAAACCACCATGAATATTAAAAGGAACAAACGCAGCCACCAATACGCAAAATAATAGTAATAAAAACAGAAGAAAAATACTAAGAAATAATACCTCAATACTTTGCCTCTTCTCCTCCTTTTGCTTCCTCTATTTTTTCGTGCCCCGTTTTTGTGTGTCCCTATTTTTACAGCCACCAACCCTTTTATCACTGCCCATCCTTTTACTTTTAGGGTTACTTTAGGTTAAAATTAAGTTATTTCTTTTGGGCCAAGGTTCCTTCAATTTGGGCCCCTTTTTTTTTTTTATATTTCATTTTTTGATTTGGGTCTCCTCTTTTTTTTTCTATCTATACTTTATTTTATTTTATTTTCTCTTTATTTATTTATTTATTATGATTTTGTAAATTTTTTCTTTTTAAAATATGTGTTAGAAATGTATTTTTTTATAATCTATAAAATATTATCCTATATTATTTTTAGCATTTTTCAAACATAATAATATATTTTTCTACCTTTTTATTTTTTCAATTTTTTTTACTTACTATTTATTTTTAAAAAAAAAATAATCCCCGGACGAAATTGGGTATTGACAGTTGCCCCTCTTTACTTAGCTTTTACAAGATGATATGTAATATAATATTCACATATCATCGTTGTAAAAGATAAGTAAAGATAGAGATACTAATTTCGTCCGGGTTTCCAAGACAAACATAAAAATAAGAGAAAAGAAAACCAAAAACCATTCATATTAATGAAGTCGGTCCTGGTCCGACAATATAAAGAGCAAAGATTCGATGACCATTCATATGAATGAAGCGGGTCTCAATCTAACAAAACAAAAACAACTGATTCGATGACCATTCATATGAATGAAGCGGGTCTCAATCTAACAAAACAAAAACAACTGATTCGATGACCATTCATATGAATGAAGCGGGTCTCAATCTAACAAAACAAAAACAACTGATTCGATGACCATTCATATGAATGAAGCGGGTCTCAATCTAACAAAACAAAAACAACTGATTCGATGACCATTCATATGAATGAAGCGGGTCTCAATCTAACAAAACAAAAACAACTGATTCGATGACCATTCATATGAATGAAGCGGGTCTCAATCTAACAAAACAAAAACAACTGATTCGATGACCATTCATATGAATGAAGCGGGTCTCAATCTAACAAAACAAAAACAACTGATTCGATGACCATTCATATGAATGAAGCGGGTCTCAATCTAACAAAAACAAACTGATTCGATGACCATTCATATGAATGAAACGGGTCTCGATCTAACAAAACAAACTGATTCAATGACCATTCATATGAATGAAGCGGGTCTCAATCTAACAAAACAAACTGATTCGATGACCATTCATATGAATGAAGTGGGTCTCAATCTAACAGAAAAACAAGATTCGATAACCATTCATATGAATGAAGCGGGTCTTGATCTAACAAAATAACTAATTCGATGACCATTCATATGAATGAAGCCGGTCTCGATCTAACAAAACTGATACAGTGAACTTGAAAGCATAATGTTAAGTAACAATTAGATCCCAATGTAGATGCTATGCAGGTACAAGATTTTGATATGAATGAACATGCAAATACTAAGGTGATACTAGACTCTAATGATAAACCTGCATTGATCCTAAGGTATTATTGTGTATGAATGCATGTGATAAAAATGTCTCAATTTTTGTTTTTGATTTCATCATCATTCCTTTTTTATTATTATTTCTCTTTGCATAAAAGCAAACTTCAGAATCAATTGCTTCCCCAACAAATATCAAATTCATATAATCCTCTCTTTCTTGTCATCAATGACACATCTCTGATATTTTCCATTATTATTCTTTTTAGAGGTTGGAAAAAATGAATGTTGTAACTTTTGTGGTTTAATGTATAGAACAAGGTATAACCTTTTGAAGCATTACTAATTCATATGCATGTTGGAATCAANTGAGGTAAAATAGGAAGGGAGTAAATAGGTGTGATAAGAGCTGACAAAACAGAGTTAGGCTGTACAAAGTAACCTCTTTTTTTTTTGAAGAATTGGTTAATTACAAATGTGCAGACGAGGTTCGGGGAACAAGACAAAATATAAATTGCCCCGATCTGAGTCTCATTTAGTTATTTATCAATTGGACATTTTTCAAGTATTTATGATGGCAAGTACTAAAATTCCTTTTTTCATTTTTTTCATTTCTTTTGCATTTTTTCACATTTTTTTTTATACCAATATGTTTAAATCTAACTATTTTGCTGCAGGACTAGTATTTATGAAAACAAAAATAATCGATCATCGATCAATATGGACTTTTAATAGGCTTGTAATGTGGCTAAGGGCTAAGGGATATGAAGAAAAGGATAAAAAGGCTCAAATAAGTACTTTAAAGGTTATTTGAAACAAGGATCACAAGTTAAATGCTCCACTAGATATTCTGTCTCGAAATTCATTTTCATGAATATTTTTCAAGCCTGACTTTTCAATGACACCTCTAATCATTATTTTTGTAATTCTTTTCTGAAATTTTTCTTCTTTTTCTTCTTTCTTCTTTTCTTCCCATTTTTACTTTTTTACTCCATTTATTTGCTGATTCCTTTTTTTTTCTATACAAACCATTGGATGCACTTGACTTGGCCCTAAGAGTAAGGGTGATCCTTGTTTAAGGGTGATTTGAAAGACAAGAAAATATTATTTTATTTTGGCTCAAATTGGGTAACAAAGGATTTTTATTATTATTTTTGGATAAAGAAACATGGCCATATCTCATGTCAAATCTTGATTTTTTTCTTATTTTCATAAAAGTTAATTCTGCAGCAAAAAGATAGATTCAACATATTTTCTTTATTTCCTTCTTTGCTCTTTTGTTTCAATTTTTCTTAGACCGCCCTTGCAGGTTTTTGATCTAACACACCCCTCTCTCTTTTTTAGTACTTGCCTTGAAAAGATCTAGAAAAAATCAATTAATATCCGACATGAAAAATGTTCTGGTATGAGACCTTAATGTATTAACTTGCACAATTGGGACCACAAAAGACTCACAAACACTATAAGGCCAATTCTTCTTATTTTGGAATACAAAGGTTGAAGAATTTTCAAGTACATGAATTAGATCAATTCTTCAAAAGAAAACTTTATTCTTTATTGATCCATTAAACCATGGAAAATCATCACATCATTTCTTAATATCCTCTCTCTCTTCTTT